>CAJQZP010001423.1:0-214384 GCA_907164705.1 Parnassius apollo | reverse complement strand
AATTTTGATGTAATTATGATTTATATTTGACTATAGTTTAATACAAGACAAAACATCATGAGGTGAATGGTACCGCAAGTCAAATTTTGTAATAAATTACATTAACTTAGATATTATAACTAATGATTGCTAATGATTATAATCATAGATAAACTAAACTATGATAGCTGCTAAACTATGTTTTATCAAAATACACTCTGACCTGGTATTGTGTTTTTGTGTAAACAAAAGTTGGTAATAGGTACTTACACTGATGTTTTAATATTCCTCAACTCGGCAGAACAAAATTGGGATTGCATTTAAAAAAATTGCCACCATCAATTTATTTATCCTTGGCAGATTAGTACTTTCTGTTTTTACGAATTCGTCTTCCATAATGCCTTTTCAATAAAATTTGGAGTAAAACTCAATAATCGTAATTATAACTTAAAAAATTCGAAATAACACAGCACGTTAGCCAGTTCTCTTACTCAGTGACACAGAATACTAATATCCTTAGGCTGGATCAGTGACGTCACGACATGCTCTAATATGGTTGACAGCGTTTTGCAGATTTGAGGAACAGACGAAACAAAAATTCTTAATACGGAAATATAAAATTTATAATGTAATTTTATAAACAGAAATCAATATTTCTTATTTACTTTTTACAAAATCTATCATAATTATATATTTTCTGATTTTATTTTACATGGTGTAAAATACCCCCCTATTGGCAGTCTTATCGCTAAAACCGACAACCTTCAGACGTTAGTAACGTATTAGTAGTCATTGAGGTAGTAGTCATAATTATGAAAAACATTATTTTATTGAGATTCGGTAGCAGTAGTGATGGTAAAAGAGTACGTTTAGCCTAACAGGGTAGAACAGTAGACTTTTACGGTAAACAGGATGTTCTTTAAAATTTTACAGGATGAGATTATACGCGCACGCGTCTCTTAAAATATGTCCTTTTAGAAGAGTCCTATCGCAAGTAAACTCGCTCGCAATTCCTAAAAATGTCATTAATTCCTTAGTGTTACAACGTATCAAAAGCCCACTGTTGAACATAGGCTAACCCCACAGATTACCTCATCGGGGTGAAATTTATTATAGTTGCCACCCTTGTAGGTGGATTGGAAACAGCAGTTTTTTATTTTTAGTATTTTTTGGTGTTATTAGGAACACGCTGTTGTAGGCAGTTTAGTTTGTTCCCTATGTCGCCTATTACGACACTCACGGGACGATACTGGGCAGTGGATATTCTTACACCACCACTGCAAGTTTTATCTATCGTGTTCAATCATTCATTACAGGCTATTAAAGGTCCACATCCGAACATAGCCCTCCCTCACATATTGTGCCGTAAGGTGCGTATTTGCCATAGTTGCCCCTCTTATCAGACCGATCGGCGATCGCAGCTTTTATTATTATAAAATTTATATAATTACTGCTAATTGCTCATTTATGGTGCCAGTATGGACCATGGTGCAACGGTCGTAGCAGCAATGCGCGTGGGTTTGACTAACCGCAAACGAGCAACAAAGAATTTTTTTTTGGAGTGATGAGATTTTTACTCAAATAATTTTATTAAAAATAACTGTTCAATATCTATTTCACCCGTGTATTTACCTTATTTAATATTATAAGCCTTGTAAATAATAGCGTACGGGATGATAAACGAAGAGAAATGAAGAAAAAGAAAGATGGAATGAAGATTTTTTACGTGCTGTAGACAAATTGCAGCCGAATTATGGCTACGAGGTATGATCAAGCTTGCACAGATCATCATCATAAAAAGGCAGCGTAATAATACAGTACGTATAGTGGATAATATAGTATGTATTTCGGATAGTGCGTGGTTGGAAATATTTTTAAAAAGTAACGAGGCATTTTGATTCTTAATTTAGGTTTAGTTATCAATCGATCGGTAATCAAGGATTAGAAGTAAAGATGTCTATGAGCTACAACATCCACCTTTGTATAATCGAATGGACTATGTACTCGTTTGTCACCCTTCCATCGTTCCGATCCACACATTATGAACTTATAGTATCTTGAAGTCTTGCAGTTGTATGCTTGGGTTTCGATTTAATTTTATTAATTAAAGTAGCACCCAGCCATCTTCTCTACTGAAATTAGGATGTATTTTGATTTCAATAGCCTCTCAAATTATCCTTGGAAGGAATCTGTGTTTTTAGCGAAGATTTGTAATAATGTAATATAAATAATATTATAAGTTCATACTGTGTGGATCGAAACAAAAATTAATAATTTAATCTGTGGGTAGCCATAGTTAACTATGACATCTTGACGTCGAGCACCTCAGTGTCCCTTCGTGACCATGTGTGCTGTAAAGTGCTCGAGACGTCCAGAATATAAAAAAGTTAATATAAGTGATTAAATCCGTAAAAACTAGTTTTATTTAAATGTGTAGTGTTCGCGCAAATATAAGAAATCATTACTTCAAATGATTGACCGGAGGATTAGTATGTTCTTAGTATTACTAGTATTTTCACCGGCCGGACCGGATTAGACCGGGGAAGGACCACGCTCTCACAGAATACCATCGTCAAATAGTAGCCTAATGCTGTGCTGTGTTTCGTATGGTGAGTGTAGAGAACCAGAGACCCTTTTTACTGGAAACGAGGCATTCCACCAAAGTCCTCACGGGTGACATCGCATCTGCATTTTGATTCGTAATCGAGAATAGATATAGATGTCTGTGGGCCACAGTAACCACTTACTATCAGGTGGACTGTGTGCTCGTTTGTCATCCTATCCTATAAAAAAAGACGGTGCGATTCAGGGCTTCATCATCGCTTGACACCAGGTGGGATTAAAGTATAATAAGAAAAAACGACAAGCTAGAGAGCATTCAGCGGGGAGGGCCGTTTAATTTCTCAGTTTTATAATTAAACAACGTGCTTCAACGAAGATTTGGGACGACTAATTTATTCCAAGAAAAGAATACATAGACAAATGAATTGTTTATAAGTTTGTCACAAGGTGGCGCTAGTAGTATCTATATTTTGTCATTTACAAGAAGTGTCTGTCTGTCTTTCCATCTAATTATAATTTTGTTCTCTTTAAGGCAAATGTGAATGAGGCTATACTTTAATATGATACTTTAATATGGTGCGATCTAGGGCTTCATCACCGCTTATCAAAAGATGAGAGTAGACTATTATTTGTAAAAACAACCAGCTAGAGTTCAAAACGCATGACACACATTCTTCTGTGTTTCAGTATCCTCAGTAGTGGCCGCTCACGTATAACTAACGTGACCAGACGTCCCGTTTTGAACGGGACTGTCCCTTTTTATAGTTACGAGTCCCGGTGTCCCCGAAATGAACTCCGACACGCAAAATTGTCCCGTTTCCTGAACTGTGCGAAAATTTGTGTTGTTGTTACTAAAAACTTTTTTGAAGATTTTAGTAACAACAACTTTTTATACGCTCAGTCAGCAAGTTTTCATCAAGCTGTATTGAAACTTGAAATTCAGACTGTATCAGCTATTGAAGCTGCAAAAAAGGGGAAGTGGGAAGTGGCAAGCTTGGGTTATACGGTATAACCCAAGCTTGCCACTTCCCACAATGCCCACTGAAGACGTTCCGCTGAGGTCTTAAGACTTAAGATTAGATTAAATGTTAGCTTGAGTAAAAAAGATGCTCAATGGGCAGATATAAGCAAGTAATAAAATAGGTATGACCAATAAAAAGTTATATTATCTATGTTAATACTGTTCTATAGAAAGATTATTCAATGACCTTGATAATGTGATCTATTTCATATTCGGGCCAAGAGACTTCATTTCAATTTCGAATAAAGAATGTTAATCTATGTTTGCTCGTTTTACTTTTGGGTCTCTTTGGCAAACTTTTATAAGACAAATATTAATTTTCTCTTCAAAAGAAACCAAGCAAATGATGATTAATAAAGTTTTACGTAAACAACTTAAGCCAATAAAATAAGTTAAGCCACAGACTTCTATTTGGCGTATTTGTTTTTTATCATCATCATCAACATCATTGCAGCTTCAATAATGACTAGTCTCCCTTGAATACACCTTACGTACATACATAAACACTCACGCCTGTCACCCAGACGGGTAGGCAGAGACAACAGACTTGAATTCACCACGACCTACGTATACATGCTCGTCGGATAAAGGTACTCTTGATTTGGCCTATTTTGAATATATCGAACGCAAATGTATATAGTTAAACCTTTTTTAATTAAACTCACTTCAAAAATGAAATACAAATCTAATTTCCTCATAATTCTACAGAAGTCGGAGCTAAAAACAGTTTTTAGAATTAAAGTCCCAACTTCTGAAGCTGTTAAGTGAAAATTATTTTATTCTTTTGGTTCTGTGAAGTTTTAAGTTATTTAAACATTTTGAGTGAACTAAGCAATACTACAAGCTCAAGGAAACAACTAGATTGTCGTCTAAATAGTTACATCAAAAAACTTGATCCCCTATTTTTCCACCTATTGGGAAGAAAGTTAAGTTAACCTATTTAATAAAAGAAAATCTTTAAATTTGGTTCAGCGGTTTCCGATAAATCGGTGAATATATATAAAAATACGCATCTGATAGTAAGCTCTTGTTTTTGGTACTCGGATAGAAGTCAAAGAAAATAAGTACGCAATAATATGGCGTGGCATCCGTTACTCGATTCCACCGAGTCAGTAATACATTCTTGGGGCGATGTATACGCTTTTACAACAAAATCCCAGAAAATATACAAAATTTGTCATACACGAAGTTCAAAAATGTGATTAAACTAAGTTTGTATAAAAAGGGTTATTATAATATTAAGGAATTTATGGATGATAATAACCCCTGGGAAGGGTGATCGCTACCAAGCTATTTCTAATTTGTCTTTTGTAAACATGATTGTAAGCTATTATTTGAAAAAAAAATTATCACGCTGGCTTTCTAGCTGGTTCCTCCTAGGACAGAGGTTTTTTTTCGAACCAGTGGTAAAGGTACAGGAAAAAAGTAACTTTCAATAAGTATTGTTTATAATCTACATTGAATAAAAAAGTTTCTGTTTCTATTTCTACGCAGCATTTAGTAGCTTTTTTAATTGTGGTAAAAAATTAATTAAGGGGGGGGTAATCAATTGACAACTGAAGCCAACTTCTAACAAATAAATCTACAGATGCGTCATCAATTCTGAGGACTAATATGGAATGCCTTACAGTCTGTAAATATACCGGCTTTCTGTATTCTTCAGATTGGAACACAGCAGGGCAGGCAGTTCTCTTTAACGTCAGAAATACGAACGAGGGTTGTACCCACCCAGACGGACCCTTAAGCTGAAAAGGTCCTACCGCCAGTGAATTAAGATGGCTCGGCTGGCAGAATGTCTCGATGCTATATATTTAAATGATGTGAGTAAGTGAAAGTAAACCAGGGGAATTGCAGGTTTGTTGCCATTCAGAAAATGTGAATGACGTAATTTTTATCAGGATGTGAATTGCATCCATCGACTTCACGCATGTCTTACCAGTTCGTCACTCCATCTAGTGGGAGGTAGCCCTATACTACGCCTACCGGTACGAGGCTGCCACTCTAGAACCTCGAACATGCAGGACGATGGATGCAGGTGGCTCAGGACCGTGCTTTGTGGCATTACGGGGTTTGGGGTGGGTTGGTGTTTGGCCTTCCGAGAGAACTCGGTCGTCAACGATTCGAACCACTCTGCGCTGGATGCGGGCAAGTGGAAGCTGGCACTGAGGAGCCCCAATGCAGAGATGATAACGGTATTTCATGTGAAGCTGAACCTGCGCCTTGAACAGTTGCAAGCGGTGTGACGGCATGAAATACTGTTCAGATATTCAGAGGCTAATTTAGCCTCATTTTCTAAATTACCACGAAACTGCACGTCGACATATCAAATAATATGTCACAAAGTACTAAGAATTAATCAACGGCATAACGAGTCATTCCATTTTAGTCCTGAGACTATTGATAAATGATTCTGTGGGCGACATCATCCACTTATCATCACATGGACTGCGTGCTCTTTGTATCCTTGATTCTTTGAAAAACTCCCTTAAACCTTAAGATCTTATGAGAGATCATAGCTATAATAATTTAAAAATTTTAACAATTCATTATCACGTACTTAAATAGAAAAAAAAGTCACAGAAACTGTAGAAAACTCAATTATTGCAAGATTGTTTACGCTTACGGAGTGCAGGAATAAATAATAAATTACAATTTCAGTCCAAACAGTGTGTGCGGAGTTTATTACGCGCTTGGGTTGAATGATGACCTTTTGAAATTTGTCTCCATCTCGATGGCAGGGGGATGCTGATAAACATTTATAATTTAGGTTATATCTGACGTTGCAAATACCTACATACTATTTATATAAATACTGTTGCTTGTAAAGTGTTGACGGTCTGAACCGATAACACGCAATACTACTAATAGCGCAGTGGCTAGGCGTTTGGTGGCAGCTTTGTAGGGACCCGGGTTTAGATCTTGGTATCAAGGGTTTATACGGACTAAAATTATTTGTTCCAGGCTCGAATGGTTAACGTGCAAATTATATATGTAAACCGCCTCCACGATACACATGAAAACATGGGGATACGTTAAGAAGAATTAAAGTAGTTGTTCGAGAATAAAATTCAAAAGATTTTAGATGGATACATTAATGTGACACAAGCGGTAGGATATGTTAATGTGGCGTTATTTAGATTTAAGTTAATTATAAAAAAATCGATTTCTCGAAATTTTTGAGATAAAATATAGCCTCGATCACTCCTGGTATTGCTCGCAATCTGTTCAAGTTTCATTACAAACAATTTAGTCATTCCGAGGATAAGCCCGGACAGACCGACAGACAAAAAAATTAAAATGTTTATTCATGTCCAATAGAATCGCCCCTTCAACTCGATAAAAGGCGGTTATTTCGAAAGGCCCTTTAATTTTATGACAATTCTGCTATTTCAATGTATAGATTTGTATTATATATGCGTGACAAAGACCATTGCTATTAGTAAAAAAGCATATTATGCTAGGCACATGTAGCACACAGCAGTAGAGCGTGCAGGGACGGTATTATCGGTCCCCATTATCGTCCTGGCCCTCACCCTACGCACTAGCGACGCACATCTCTTTCTCATGCTTGCGTAGAAAAAAGAAACAGTCTACATGTGGTTCCGCAAATAAGCGTAAAGCGCTGCAGAAGCGAGAGAGTCCCATCAGTTTGTTAATGTTAGGTACTTAAATAACAAAGTGTAGATTTAAAAAATTCATGGTAGAACTGATAAAAAGTGATATAAATTCGGTTAACACTAGTACAAACAGGCTTTTCGACTACGCAAAGTCAGAACTCATTCATTGTGAAACGTATACGCTACTACAAAAAGTCCCAGAAAATATACAAGACCTCTCTACTTACACAGTCAATTTTTTCATTAATCAAAAACTTCATAAAAAGGATTATTATTAGATAAATGATTTCATAGTTGATAAAAACCCCTAGAATGAGATGGTCGCAAGCTGTTTTTATACGAGTGTTGCAAACAATTGTAAAATTTAATTTATATTGTATTATGTTAGTGTGGTAAATAAAGTTCTGATGGTTTTCTTGCCGGTTCTTCCCAGGATAGAGGCTTTTTTCGGCACTTGTGATCAAAGGAAAAAGGACTTTCAATTATATTTATTTATTATGTACATTGAATAAAAATATTCTATTATTTCTAAGAGTTAAAAAATATTTTTCACAACACGATTAATCATCAACGATAAATTTAAGTTTCTGATCCGCAAAAGTGTTATTGTAAAACGATAATTGCACTTGGCGTCCATTCAATTTGATCAACCAGCACAGGTATGTTTTATCTCGTTCCTCTGAAAAATATGATATAGCGCGCGAGTTAGAGCACCAGAGATATGTCAAGCACTATTTATGTTATTGCCTGTAGACCTAATTAGCTTATGAACTCTTACTGACATCTATATGGAAAATTTCTGACTGATGCGAAAATAGAACCCGGGTTCGATCCTAGCGGCACCAATTAAATCGTCATTTTGCAATTTAAATTGCTGATTTACCACTTACCTTGCGGTGAAGGGAAGTAAAACATGTCTAAGGAATACAATTCATATTCATCAAGTAGTAGTTTTACTATAAAAACACTCCTATCCTTTCTGAGAGGGTTCAAAGGCAAGAAAATATCCAGAAACACACACAACTCCCCAATGCGTGATGGCGAACCACCTCAGTCGCTACGGGTCACTCAGGGGCCTGCGATTTGCTACAGTGGGCGGGGGCTGCTCTCCCTCCGCGCCAACGGCTTTACAAAAACACTCTAGGGATAGAGCTGACAAGACTACGTGAAGTCGGGGCGTGCTAATTTGTTTTTAGAACCGATTCGATCAATCGTATCTACAAAGTCAGGTTGCCCTAAACTCTGCTATGATAGTGGTAAATGAAATAATGTAATGTGAATTGTTATAATTTTGTTTCCTGAAAAACCTCTTGACTGATCTCCATTGTGACTCAATTTGTTGTAAATAAGTCTTCAGCCACAAGTGAATTATCTAGGTCCGAGTGATTAACTTTTTTATGAGTATTTCGTTTTATGCAATATTTAGTGAAATTTATTTTTATCGTAATTAATTCAAAAAGCATTTCCGAAATCAAAAAAACAGTGTAAAAGTTTCGAGCTAAACCTGACAAACCTCCTAAATTGGAAACAAAATTAAAAAATCAAGTACCGGACGTCTACTTCATGATACGAGAACAAATTGACATATTTTCGTTTCGTTATAAGCAATTTTTAGTGAAATTTGTTTTTATCGTAATTAATTTAAAACGCATTCCCGACATCCAAAAACAAAAAAGTGTAAAAGGTTCAAGCTTACCCTGACAAGCCTCCTAAATTGAAAACATAATTAAAATTAAGTACCGGATATCTATAGCCAACCCTTACAATTAACTATTTCAATCGTGCCGACGGGGATCGAGCCCAGGTTCAGTGAATTTACAATGCTTACAAATGTTTGTAAAGCGGGGCTTAGCACCCCTAGCTTGGTGTTACTAACAACTATTCATAGAAAATAGTACATCATGTCGTTAAGTATAAAGTATTAGTTAAATAGTATATCGTGTTTAGTATTATTACTTACCTGAATTTAAGTTGATCTTGTTGGTTTCCGGTTACTTCATTAGTCGGTGACGATATACCTGTAAATATTAAAGAGAGATGTCAATATTGTTAAACAATGAAAAGTTACAATGCACACTGTAATGCCATAAATAACATCCATTTACATTTTTATCTAGTTTAACAAAAAAATTTTTCAAATGGACATTCATTTTCATGCGGGGTAGAAAATGCAGCTATTGGGTTGGCTCAACCGGGGAAAGGTATAACGCTCTCAGAGAGTAGTAGCGTGAAATAGCAGCTTAATGCTCCTCCGGTGAGTGTAGAGAACCTAAGACCTTCTTTATTGGAAACAAGACATTCCATCTTTGTCAGTAGCGAAAACGCAACCGCATTTTGATTTTTATTTCTATAGGATACAGCATCCACATCCCTTAAGGTGGACTTTGTGCTCGTTTGTCAACCTTATTCTATAAAATAATAAGCAAACCACATTGTTAGGAGACTTAACTTTTTTCAGAAATTCAAGGAAACATTTAATGATGTTTTAGCCAATTTAATGTGAAAAAAGCATATTTTTAATTTTAAATTCTATCTCTTTTGTAAAGTAGGACAAAACATAGACAGTAACAATTTTGCAGCGGAACGAGATAAAAAAATCCTGGCATCCCAATTAGTTCCACAAACTGTATCGCACAAATTTGCGTTCCGTTTCATTTCATAGGTTCGAAACAGAAGTTACCTTTTTATATAGGTTTCCATTTAGAATTCGAGAGATATAATTGTTTGGTCATATTACTCCAAAAATCAATAATAACAATGAGAAAATTTTTCTTGAATTGCAACCTTGTATCGTAATCGTCTACCGACTAGATAGATTGATGACATGGCGAGACATGCATGAAGCAGGTGGCTCAGGGCGTGTTTTGTGGCATTCCTTGAACGCGGTGTTAGAAAGCTTGGCAGTGGACTCATAAAGATGATGATGTTATAAAAGATGAATACTCTTGGGAGCTATTACATTATTTGGCATATACAATTATTTTCAGCCCAAAAAACACAAACGGGACGATGCGTATTCAGATAAGTATTTAGTAAGAAATCACTATTTCTTACTTTTAATTTTATCATGCTAAATTGTTGGCTGAATTATATAATTATTTAACTTAACATGTTAAGATAAACAATAACTTATCAATAGTAGATAATTGAGGTATGTAACTAACGAAAATTCTTAACAAGGAAGTTTTACTAACTCTCTTTTCCACTTTTCTGTGTAGTGCATGCTCTGTGTTTAGTTCTGAAGAGAATAGAGAGCCAATATAATTAATATAAGCTACGAGGCATTCCATCTTACTCCTCAGCAGTAACAACACATCTGTAGCCTTCCTTGTTTAAAGTTGGTTACAAGTATCTATGAATTGCATCAACCACTTCATAACCTTTACAGTTACAGCCTATCAAAAGTCCACAGTTGGACACAGACCTCCCATATAAATTGTCTTATAGGAAGGATACTTGACATAGTTGCTACAATTGGCAAGCGGGTTGGCAATCGCAGTCTTTATTTTTTAGATTGTTATTGTTAGACGCTGCTACCATCTCCTGGCTTGTCCGCTAGCGTTGCCTCCTATGACACTCACGGGACGATATGGAATAGTGTGATAACGGTAAATTCGATTGTTGTTTCAGTTTTATAAAAAAAGTGCAATCACAGACGCGCAGTTTATAAAAGTACGGAAAGATACGCTTAAAATGTTTTTGTTGCAGCTAACATAAATTATATCTATTTTCCACTTGCTAGGTTAGTTAGATAACAATGTTTCTAAAAACAAACTACACACATGGTTTTAACAAAAGAGTAGTTAACCAAGCTCAAACAATGCAAATTGGATCGCGAGTGTTTATTTTACCCTTGTAACTAACGAGTGAATTGTCTGTTTCAATACATATATAAATAAGTGATTATGTTATTTATTTTATTTATGAAAAATTCGATTGTATTTTTTTTTTCAACTTTTAAAACTTCGCATGGGATGTGGGCATTTGTGCCAGTTTTGACATTTGATACAAATTTGCATATACAAAACAAACGCTAAATTTAACTGCACAAAGTCGGTTATCGCGCACATCTGTGTTAGTAAAACTTTGATAACGTAGTTAGGAAGATTTGCTTTAATTGCCATTTTATAATAATATAATTGAGGCATATTTTATATAAAGATTGTAGAGAATATTCATCTGTGCAATACGAATACTAAATATAATTCTGAGATACCCCTAATTATGGGGAAAATATCGCGTCTGTTGGAAAGATATATCAGTCACGTCCTCATTAAATGGGTACGACCCTAATATCTTTGGCTTAACACTTTCGAAGTTAACGAAGCATGACAAGAATTTGATCGCGTGATGTCGGTGTAGCAGTCATTCCTATCAGTGTTTCTGAGTGGAAAAGTTTATTTTTGGGCTGATACTTCATCCCAAATATTTATTTGTTTATTTTAACAGCAATTGTTATAGCTAAATTTAATTTTTAATACATGTAAAAGAAATCTACCTTTTATTCTAAAATATTATAATAAGCGTAAAACGCTTATTATACTATTTAATAAAATTATATTGAATAAAATAGTACAATAAGCTTTCAACAAGTAAAACAATGTTAAAAAATTTTTACTAATTGACCTAGAAGGAAATCGATCTTAACCTAATTAAAATTAAAATGCTCCTCCATTTTGTTTTTAAACTGTAACAGCTATAGTATATAAAGGTATCAATTTAATGAAAACTTAGTAATATCTTTAACCATGTCTCTTATTTGTTAGGTAATATGAAAATTTTGTAATTAAAGGATAATCTTAAAATAAGCCATGGCGGAACTTTTACCCTTACACTTATTTATAAAAAATGCAAACATATATTATCCCAAGTAGTATGTACCTAAGATATTATGTTAGTTTATTCCACGACCAGATTTTTTATTACTATAGTATTTAATTGAGGCTGCCGCTGCTGCTCTCCTGTTTCATTTCTTTCTGTCGCCTCTTACTTTTTTTTGCGCCCGAAGCAAATGTGGGCTACCCTCCGGAAAGCGGGGGAGGGAGGCGGTGAATGCTCATAGCATAAAGTGGTTATGTGGAGACTTTTACCCACTAAAACCGTTATGCATTGGCTTACCGATCTGACGAGAGATCTCTAAGCCGTATACGAATGCGACCCTCCTTGACAGAAAGGAAGGCGCAGTCGCCTCTTACGAGTTACGACACCCACGGGTTTATATACTCGTAGGGTGAGTGATTCTCTTACGCCGCCACTTCACGGCAACAGGGATAGTTGGATATCAAAACATTTCACTTCAAAAAATATAATCATTACGATCGCTCGAATTTTGAAATGAAATAAAAGAACATGTGTAAGTGATATTGCCGCAATCTTATTTTATTTTAAAGGACATTCGATGGCAATATGTATGGAATATAATTTCAGATAAACTGTGTCGGACCAATTTTGGACGACATCTTCGCACAAATAGGCCTTAATTTCATGAAGGACGCGAGTTATGTTGGCCTTCATGGCGGGAATTGTCTGTGGTTTGTCTGCATAGACCAGTGATGTCACGTAGCCCCACAGAAATAAGTCGAGTGGTGTTAAGTCACACGATCTCGGTGGCCAGTTGATGTCGCTACAACGTGAGATGACAAAGCTCTCGAACTTATCATCCAATAAATTCAATGTTTCCCGTACAGTATGGCAATTGGCGCCGTCCTGTTGGAACCACGTTTGTAAGGTGCATGCCATCTATCCTAGGCCACAAAAAATTTGTTATCATCGTCCAATATCGGTCGTTACTGACAGTGAGCGCGGCTCCTTGCGCATACTCGAAAAGATAAGGGCAGATGATACCGCCAGACCAAAGTTCACACCAAACGATGAATCTTCCGTGAATTGTGTCGCTCAAAATCTGGCAATTTTATTTGTTAACAAAGCCACTTAATCAAAAATGAGCCTCATCATTGAAGATAGTTTTCTTTTTTTGCCGTTAGCAGGGTCAGCCGCCAAATGCTCTAAAACCTTCGGTTTTAGCTCTGAGTTAATTGAACTTAGTATGGATGAAAAACCAAATCAATATCTACCAACTTGATGTCGCAGAAAGACCCAGCTTTTGCGCACGAACGGCAACAATATTTTCCAACAATTCTTGCGTTTCTTTCACGTACAGGCACTGCTTCATCTATAACCTGATGAGTTGCCTCTAATGATTGTATGGACGACAATGTACGGCCATGATTGTAATAAATTGAACGCAACGCACGGAACGTTAGGCGAACAGAACACTGATTTATTGATATTAAATTTTAAGAATTTTAACGCGTTGTTGAAGCATGCAGCATTCCATGGTGAAATGTTAAAATGATATAAAAATTCTTGTCAAATATTGAATCGTCCATATTGAAAAACCCTTTACAATAAAAAATGTTGAAAGCTACACTGAAATGTGAGACTATTATACGCTCCAACGAAGAAACAGTGTTACTTTAGGAATAGGTTTCAAATTACTTTTCTCTTTGTAGATCTTCTCTGTAATGGCATCCATTACTGAAACGTATTGAGAGCTGATGGGTCGGTTTGCTTCTCGCGAGCGGGTAGACGTTTCTTTCAACTCAATTAAATAGGTTGCAAAAGTTTTATTTTTTCAAATTTTTATTATTGATAGTAATTTGCTTGGTTAGCCTCGGTGAAGGAAGAGGCCACTTTAAGAGGGTTTTGTGAAATCATTTCCGATGCGTATGGTGGACTACGCGCCGACGCGCGACTGGGATCACCCGATAAACCAACTCTTCATCACCTGATGAAGAGTTTTTATATGACGAGGAGCTTATCGCTGTATCCATTACTCACGACTGTGGTCGGGTCAAAGAAAAATAATGTCACTACCACTATGCGTCACTCTAGTTGCTCTTCGCGTTCAGAACTACCAGACTGGATCCGCCGCTGGGATCGGCAAATAACGAATAACCGGTTGGTTGCCGTAGCCACTCATCTTGGAGAGTTCGTTTTTAACTCTTATTATCTAAAAATAGTCTACTTGAAACGGAATAATTTTGCGTCATGCGTTATAAATAGTATTTAATAATTTAAAATGTCACGAGTCGTTATTTTCTAGTTTTACCACTGGTGAGGAAAAAATAAACTTTAAATCTTCAAGAAATTTACATCTGATGACCACCATGACTTGTCATGTGGTGGCGGCTACTGATAAAGAAGGAGACCATTCGACGATCTCGATAAAGACGATCCAAAGCCAAATTTGTCAATCAGCAGGGCGCCCCTCATGTAGCTGAGCTTATCATTTTGGAGAAAATAATGACTTCCTGCTTATTTTACCCGTTATAACTTATATCATATATAATGACACTAATAAATTGATGAATGTACAAAATTACAAATTATTGATTTTCTTACGTTGATAACATATGTTTAAAAATTCGAAAATTGCTAATAGGTTTCACGCCCTAGGTTTTGTATAAATTTATTAATCTACGTATTATCCATATAAGATAATACGTATCCATCCATCCCAGAAGCCATGGTAAGGTAAGTACAAAACATTGCTCTTTCGAATAAGTAGGTCTGTTTAAAGGACAAATTTAACTTCATCATCATCATTATTACAGCCCTACTGTTGACAAGTCAATTGCTGAATATAGACCTGAATGCCACTAAGCACGGTCCTCAAACTTTATGAAGCAGAAAAACATCTCCCTGACATCGGTTTACATCATGGCCGATACCAAAATTGTAAATGTAACTTTGTAATGGCAAAAACAATATCTTTATGAGACGTAATTACGTATAAATGAGAGATTTTCCTATTTTTTTCTTTGCCTGTGCTGTGACAACTTGGTTTGAGCCAAATTTTATAATTTTCAGTCAACGGGAGTACCCGATATGTGATGGCGAGTTTGCGAATATCAAAATATAATATTATGATAAAATGGATGTATTTTTTAAATGATCATGTTTTAGAAGCTTGAATTTTTTACATTTCCAAGGGACAATAGAGCTTGTATTTGATACTACTTATTCCTGAGAAAAAGGGCTATAACAAGCGGATCGATGAATGGATGAAAAGATAGACGCACGGACGCATGAACGAATAGACCAAAGGACAGAAAACAATGTCACAAGATCCTATAAGTGTCCTTTATTTACTTTTGAGGTACGTAGCCCTAATAATGGAAAATATTCCTTTTGTTTTCTATTTAGCTAATATAATAATCTCTTCCATACCCAAGGCCACGGCGGCCAGTATTAAATGAGACAAGACAAGATAGCATTAACTTTACACAGGATGGGACAGGAGTTACAGTGCACGAGTGTGTATGCATGCACAGATACCCCTAGCAGCTTTGGACTCAATGAAAAGACGTGGTTAGAGTTATTGGTGACCCGAATTTGGCAAAAACCAATCTTACCAGCCTCGAATATAGCGCAAAGTAGCCAACCTTTCGGTTTTCTACAGGTTGCATTTCGGAGAGTGTGCACAGGAATTGCATAATTTAATTCCTGCCTCTTCCTTCCACCATCGGACAACCAGGGGTTAGGCTCCACCCTTTCGTTATGATACCAACCACGCATTCGAACTATTATACTCTGTATCCGTATAACAGAACCAAACGGTTTGCTTTGTCGTTCATCATAGGTACAGCAAAAGAGTGGAATAAGTTGCCAGCACCTGTCTTTCCATTCGATGGGTGTCTTCAAGACAAGAGTGAATAGGCTTTTGTTAAGTTAGTGGACTCTACCATCTTATGCTACACCACCACTTACCTTCAGGTGGGATTGTAGTTAAATGCTGGCTTAGAATAATTAAAAAAACAGATCGGACGACAATCCGATATGACCGGAGAGAAGTCAGGCAAAGGATCGCTGTTGATCCTTTTACGTGCCTTTGGCGCGGGGTGATACACCTCAGGGAACTTCTCCGGGCTGCTACTACTAATTTCTTGACAATTATTGAATTTACTGATTTGAATCCCCGATCACATAATCAGCAGTCGCGCTTTCTACCACACTACCAACAAAGCAGTTCATACAAAAAAAATCAATATATTTTCATAATTTGTGTAGGAAACAGCCTACAGAAGAAAATCGTGCTCCTCCTTTCCCTAAGGTGTTTTTTTTCAACATGGGGAAATGCCTACGCATACCCGCCTCGCGGGGGCGAGGACTGGTTATGTTGGACTCGCACCGACTAAAACCCCATGGTGTTTCACCTTCGTTGCATATTGGCAGGGTCACGGGAACGCTTTCGCACACATCCGCGGCCCCACCAGCGCCAACCACCCCAATGGTGGCGGTGCCTTCTCGTAAGAGGACTACCTCTCCCCCTTCTCCTTCTCAGGTAAGGCGCACTAGAACACATGTCGCGCCTTCCTCCACGGCCTTCAACCACACCTGCGCAACGGACTCCCCTGCGTGAAAAACGAGCCAACCCACTACACTATTCTGAACTTTATAACTATAAACTAGTCTGGCCATAAATACTGTTATATAAAAACCTTTCCTTTTTTTCAACTTTTTAATTATTTTGAATTTGGAACGTGTTTCTTATTTTTGAAAGTTCTTTCGATTTCTCGCCATTTTACATATTTTTTCGTGTTCATTATCAAATTACAATATGTAATGGAGTGTTAAAGAAAATAGGATTGCGGTGATCGCCTTGCACAAAGTGGATATGGAGCCGTCGGTCATATTCCAGACACTTCAAAAGTTTGGTATCAGCCGCATGTTCGTATATCGAGCTATCAACATATAAAACAACATTTCCTCTATCGAAGACCATAAAAGATCGGGGCGGCCGCGTGCTGTAAGAACTACAAGGGCTGTTAATGCTGTTAAAGCCAGAATTCGTCAAAATCCCATTAGTTATTAGTAAAATTGTCACGATTGAAGAGCACTACAATAAGCAAAATGATAAAGTAGTCCATAGTCCTGAAGAAGCTGCTCAAGTGGTCGGAAAGGTACAACGTGGTCATCATCCCGCGTCAGTGATGGTTTGGCGTGTGTCTTATCAAGATGCCACAAAGCTACATTTTTGTGAAAAAGGAGTGAAAACTTCAGCCAAAGTGTATCACGAGACAGTCTTGGATCGTGTTGTGAAACCTATCAGCAATACACTTTTTAAAAATGTACCGTAGACTTTCCAGCAGGACTACCCAAGCTTGGCTTTAAACCAACGTTCCCGACTTTATAAGAGCTGAAGACTGGCCCTCATCTAGCCCAGACCTCACCCCCTTAGACTACAACTTATGGTCAGTTTTAGAGGGCATGGCTTGCTCTAAAGGGTTAAAAAATCTCTGGAGCAAGCAGTGGTGAAATTTATTTTATTTATTTATTTTATTTTATTCTTTTTTGCACCAAAGATATTGTACAAAAGGCGAGCTTAATGCTATACGGCATTCTCTACCAGTAAAGTCTAGGCAGTAAAGTTGTCATGATCACATTCAATTCAAATATGTACATGCTACACATACATAAAATATATATGCATATATACACATATATATTATATACATATTCACATATAGATAATATAACTAATACACATATATAAATAAATACACATATTTATACATATATATCTCAATAAATGTATATACAAATAACTAAAGAAAGGTTTAGTGGATGCAGCTACCGAAGTATGTGGTGTTAGTAAGAGAAAGAATGAAAGGAAAAATAATACGTTATGGTGGGATGATGAGGTACGTATGGAAGTTGAAGCAAAGAAGAGAGCATGGCTAGATTTACTAGCAACAAAGGCTGGTAATTCTAGCGGTACGAATGATGATATTGAAAGAAAAAAGGCAGTCTTTAGACATCTTAATAAGAGAGTAAAAGAAGTAGTTGAAAGAAAAAAGCAAGAAAGAACGGATAAGAATGATAGAAGAATATCGGATAATTTCCAGGCAAATATTAAAATGTTCTGGAAACTTGTAAGAACTGCCAGGGGGGACATTCAAAACAGCCTATGATGAATGCTATAAGAGACGAGAATGGCTATATTCTGAATGATGAAGTTTTGAGTTTAAAGAGATGGAAGGAATATTTTGAAAGCGTGTTTATGAGTGAGGAGACAACGTGTGTACTAAGTGAAGTAGAAATTCCGAAGGAAGAGGAAAAGAGGTAGCGAGATTAGTGTAGGTGAAATAATGAAAGCAATGAAAAGCATGAAAGCAGGTAAGGCTGCCGGAGATGATAGAGTTTCACTCGAAATGCTAAGGGCTGGAGAGGAAGTGGTGGCAGGCCTGCTGCACACCTTGTTTAATTTATGCTGGGTACCGGTAGACTGGTGCAAAGCCGTGATAGTCCCAGTATATAAGGGAAAAGGGTCGCAGCAGGACTGTAAAAACTACCGTGGCATCAGCCTTCTTAGCATTGTGGGAAACTGTACTACTGTACTAACTGTATGCTAAGGTACTGATTGAAAGGGTCATGAAAGAAACTGATGGAAAAATTTGGGATGTGCAAGCAGGATTTAGAAAGGGAATGGGATGTACAGATCAAGTCTTTTCCATGCGCATGATCGCGGAGAAGTTTTTGGCCAAAAACCAAAAGGTTTTTTTGTGCGTTCATGGACTTGGAAAAGGCCTATGACAGAGTGAATAGGGATGTGCTATGGCAAACACTGAACTCATTTGGGTTGAGCGCTGGCTTGATACGGGCATTGGAGTCCCTTTATAGGGACTCTAGTGCTTGTGTTAGGATCAACGGGGTCTACTCGGACTGGTTTGACATCCATAAAGGTGTCAGACAGGGCTGTGTAGCTTCCCCGTGGCTGTTCAACCTATTTATGGACAGTTGTTTGCAAAATTTGAAAGTTGAAGAATGCGGATTAAGAATGGGTGAGTTAACCGTCAAATGCCTTTTGTACGCCGATGATCAAGTTATACTTGCGTCGTCGGCGGCCGAGTTGCAAATGATGGTTACATTAATGAACAGATCATTAAAAGAAAGGGGTATGAAAGTGAACGCAAGTAAGACGAAGGTTATGGTTTTTGAAAGAGAAGAAAGTAAAACGATTTGTGAAATAAGAATAGAAGGGGAGTTGATCGAGCAAGTAGACGAGTTTGTATATTTGGGCTGCGTATTTAGCAGGGATGGGAGATATGATAAGGATATAGAACGACGAGTGAATGCGGGAAATAGAGTAAATGGGGCCCTGCACTCTATTGTGAAGAGTCAAAATGTGTCGAAAAAGGCACGTATGGCAATTCACAATGCTGTGTTGGTCCCTACTTTAACATATGGTAGTGAAAGTTGGGTGTGGCAGAAGAAGCACGAGAGTAGAATGAACGCAGTAGAAATGCGGTCGTTAAGGAGTATGTTAGGGCTGAATCTTAATGACAGGATAAGAAATTGTGTAATAAGAGAAGAGTGTGGTTTGCAAGATGATGTTGTGACCAGGATTAAGAAAGGAATGCTTCGGTGGTTTGGTCATGTGGAAAGAATGAATGAGGAAAGAGTGACAAAGAAAATTTATGTTGCAGAAGTGAATGGCAGAGTCGGAAAGGGACGTCCTAGGCGAAAATTTATCGACCAAATTGGCGATTTATTGAAAACGGGCCAAATTAGGAGTACCCTTAACCGACGAGCATGTATGCGGAGGTGTATGGATGTGAAGGAGGCGAGAGAGGTGTGTCAGGATCGTGCCAAATGGAAGTCTGTAGTCTCTGCCTACCCCTCTGGGTGACAGGCGTGAGTGTTTATGTTATGTATATACAAATAACTATAAACATATAAAGTAAGTGGACTTTTGTTGGTTACGGATATGTTCGTATAGTTTTCTTTTAAAAAAGTTTTGGCAGGTATTATTCGCAGGTCAACAGGCAATTTGTTTTAGAGGGAGATGGAAGATACTGTGAAAGAATTTGGCATAAACCCAGAATGGTGGAGAGGAGTAGACAGTAATAAATTGTGTGTAGATCGGAGATTGAGAGAATGAGTGTCACTACGGAATTGGAATCGTTCTTTTAGATAAAGGGGTGAGGAAGAATCATTAAGAACTGAAAACAGAATGGACAGCATTCAAAAATCTCTACACTGACGTATAGTCATCCACTTTAACTGGGAGCGAAATTCTGATACGTGATCATATTTGCGTAGTCCAAAGATGAATCGTATGCAGTTTTTAAGTCCAACCTGCTTAGCAGCTCCTGAGAGATATTAGAGAGACAAACTTCGGCATAGTCAAATAATGGAAGAATTAGAGATTGGATGAGTAGAAGCTTAGTTGATGGGGGCAGAAAGAACTTAAGATAGATGGAACGAGTATTCTTTTCTTTTTTTTTCTTTTTTTTTAACGTTAGACAAATCCACCAAAAAAAAACCACTAGGATTTTTTCCTGTATCGTGGAGGCAGTTTACAAACATAAATTTCACAAGGACACACATCCAGACCCGGAACAATTAATTGTAGGCCATACAAATACTTGTTCCGTGCGGGATTCGAACCCGCGGCCCTTAGCGCTGTAACTCATTGCTAAGGCACTGCGCCACGGAGCCGTCAAAGTATGCCTGTGTCAAGTATGCCTGTGACTTTACGACACATCTCTGACACCTGTAACCTCCAACTAAGGGTCGGGTCAATAGTTAAACCCAGATCCTTGACACTAGTGCGGAAAGGAATTACACAGTTTTCGGTTAAGTTGTGACACCAATCGACGACTGCCTATGATGATAGCCTGGCATTTACTGGAATTTACCATTATACCAAAGCGCTGTCACTAGTCTAAAATTTCCTATGGAAACAATGCGTAAAACCATAGGTTCGTGGCCAGATAGATTAAAGGCCTGTATAAAAGCCAAAGGTGGCCATTTTGAATAGAATATTGTTTTTATTTTTTGCTGAGACTTTAATAAATATTTGGATTATCGTCTTATCGGATTATGAGAGCGAGGAAATAGGGAGTGCATTTGTGCTTGCACATACACTCAGGCTCTATAATCATCTCCTACGCATTTCCGTCTCAGTTGCAGTGTCAGTGTGCATCGATGTGTGTTTAAGTGGTTTTACAGATCCTTTGTGTAAAGGTAATATATATATATATATATATATATATACACATATATATATATATACATATATATTTTTTTTATATATATATGTAGTTATATATTATATATAGTATATTGTTGGCAACCGTATATATATTTTTATATATATCCCCATATATATATTACTATATATATATATTTGTTTATATAGGCTTTTTACTACGTTTTATATATATATATATATATATATATATCATATATATTTATATATATTTATTCTTATTTTTATTTTTTTCCTATAAATCCTGTAAATTAACCCCTTGATAATAACTCCTGGGAATAAGGTGACCGCTATTCTACTGTCTACTTTGCAGTGCTACTCTTGCAGGATGTTTTCTATGACTGCTAATATGGCTGATCGATGTGTACTGTTAATATTACTGAGCCTCCATAAATACAAATAAAAAGTATAATAAGAGCCTTTATGATAATTTCTGAGAAGGTTTTGAGGCACTCAAAGATTCCGTGCGGCTCTGATAAACATTTCAGGACTTTTTCGTCCCATAAATAACTATTTAAACTCTTACAGTCTTCCTCACAATGTTCATGTGCCACTCCTGAGCTTCAAGATCTAGCGTTTCTTCACTTTTATTAAAAAAGCTCAGCTGAACATTGGCCTTCTAGTTGTCTAGAGAATATGCCTTTATTATCACTAAATGGCTGAGCTAATGCTTCTTTGTATCAATAACTAAAGCTGAATACGGAATATTATCCTAATCCTATCTTCATATTACCATTAATATAAGAGTCTATCAAAAACTCACGGCTGAACACTGGGCTACTGCAATGCTACACATACATATGCTACTCACGGGGGGGGGGGGTTATTTTATATTTAGTATATAATTTATTATAGTTATTTTTTAGTGTATAATATAGTTTCCAAGGTTTGTTATTTCGCAGTTTACTAAGATGCTGCTTCCCGTCTTCTGGTTTACTTCGCACTGTCGCATCTTACGATACTCGCGGGCTGATATGATGTAGTGCATATTCCACCACTACACGGTAAGTTTTTATAGTTGATGTCTCGTAAAGCGTTTGAAATAACTTGATATTTTTTCCATACAACAACGAAGTAGTGGCCTCAAAAAGACGACAAATAAATGATTCCGTTAGAATTTATTTCAAAATATGTTTTGAGAAATAAGTTTTTTTTTTTAATTTTCCTGTTGCATTTTTGAAAAAGTATTTTTTGCATTAAATTTTAGAGTTAAAGGTATAGAAAATTCTAAAATAAAGCACGACAGGTTTAAGAAAACTCCGCTAAATTGTAACAAGGGGCGTAATTTAAGTAACCTAATATATGCAGGTTCAAATTCCACAAGTTCTTGAGCTTGCTTTCAACTTTAGACATTAATAAAAGCAGAATAGAACATTCCGTGAATGTGTTAAATTTCAGGCTCTATCTAAATAATTTCTTTGACCATAAAACATAATTCTTAACAATTTGTATTATTTTAGTAAAGGGACAATACCCCACTATTTTAAAAGGAGGATAATGTTTTCAGATGTATGTATATTTTTATTTATGATACGTATTATAACGTCCTCAAGACCACTTTTTCGTCACGACTGGATTTCAGTGAACGATAGTGTTGCCCACACTATCGTGCAAAAATTCAATCATGAGCACTGGTGCACTCTGAGAGGCTGGTGAGAATTTCTCGACAGAAAAACACAATAATCAATAGGCCGATACGGGATTTGAATCCTGTATCACATAATCAGCTTTCGTACTTACTTAATTATTACAAATTTTCAACGTGGTAGAGCCATGCTGCAGCTATATTATTGTTTTAGCACGAAAAGGTCAGCACAGCCATAGTAGGAAGACGCTCTCAAAAACACCAGCGTAAAATAGTAGCTTAATGCTGCTGGGTTTCGGAAGGTGAGTGTATAGAAGCGGATATCCTTTTTACTGGAAATGAGGCATTCCATTTTAGTCCTCAAGGGTGTCAATGCATGTGCGTTTTGATTCTTAATCGAGGATTAATATGTCTATGGGCCACAGCATCCACTTATTATCAGGTGGACTGTGTGTTTTCGGCGTTTGTTAAGGTTTTTATATAATAGATGAATAGACTTATGAGACAGTTAGATAAGTTGTATTATATAAATAAGATTACTACGGATTTTATGGGCTGTAATGGATGGGTGGATGGATCGTTATGTCACATAATATTAGATAACTTGCTCAGTTTTATTAAAACAAAGACAAAGTTTAATATACATAAGTGTAACGTCAGTAAATTTATTTATATTATTATACGTCCCACGATTGAGCACAGACCTCCTTCATTTCTGAAAGCGTTTCAGAACAAGGAAATGTCCCCCACGCTCCCTCTATTCAGCTCAATTAAATTCTAATTTGACGAACACTGTTGCATCATTCATAAGATCTATTGCATTGGTTCAGTCGCTTTGGTTACAACCAGGGCCTTACATGAGATAACCCATAGAAGTAAGACCAAAGTCATTCAATCATACATACTCTCTACCTAAATATTCCACAGGGCTCTGAAACCGAGGAAACATTTACAAAGGTCCTTTATATAGCATTGTACAAACAACTGCAATGTGAAAACTTACCAGATTTGTTCTACTCGTATGTATATAATTAAAATAAACGTGCGACAAATTGTTCGAAAAACAAACAAGGCAAACTCTGTTTACGTCTGAATTTTCAATTTATACATACAGATGTTGGTAACGTAGGTCATAATTTGTAATCATAATCTAATTTATTACTAATTATTTTTATTATTATTATAATATATTGTATTAATAATATTGTATTGAATTTACTTATAGAACGTTGTTAGAAGATTAAACACTAATTCGTTCAGTATCGCTTTTGACGCACGATTGGGTCATAAATACTTAAACATTTGCCACACGGGTTTCAGTGATGTCAGAGCAATTTTATTTTCCCGTATCAGTAGGAAATTCTTTTCTTAGTGTTTTGTTCTTCGAATTCCTTTGTATGACAATGATATATTATGTTAAGTTAAGGCATCAAATTAATGCAGCACTTAAGTTAACCATCTTTTAGCCGAATTGAAAAAAGAGGAGGAGATTATATATTCGACTGTAGGTTTTTTTTATGTGTTACCTCAGAACTTTTACTGGGTAAACCGATTTTGTTAAAAAATTAAAAGCTGTTGCTTCTCGCGTGGTCTCATATAATTTTGAACAAGATCTGATCAGTAGTTTTTGAGTTATCCTTAATAATGCGTCTTTAATTTAGTACGGACACATTAATGAAGTTCTCATTTCATTTCAATTCATCTTCGTTCATTTCAATTCATAACGAATTCGGTTATATATTTTTTTTAATTTTACCACTTATTTACATAGTGATGTTCATTATTTACAAAATGTACTGGGTACAAGGACTAGCTAGTAATACCAGTTACTCGACTACACACAGTCAGAATTCCCTCAGCACTGTTTTTTATTTTAAATATAAGTAAGCATGCGTATGACCTGGTGGTAAGTAACTGTCGCCACCCGTTAAACAACTGCAAGACCAGGGAAATCGCAGATGCGTTGCCGGCTTTTAAAAAAAGAAAAAGACTCTTTTCTTGAAGGTCCCTAAGTCGTATCATTCCTGAAAAATTGCTGGTGGTAGTAGACTCCACAAGAAAGTGGTTAAGGGGAATATTAGTAATGTTTATAGCATTGTTAATATTCTTTTTATATAAAAATTAAAAACTTTTTATACTTGTTACTATACTAAATAATATATGATAATAACCCCTTGGAATGGATGACCGCTAATACGCTGGTTTTTCTTCCGTTTTTATATTTAATTATACAACATAATATATTGTAGATAAATAATATTTAAAAAGTACCACTAGGTTTCTTGATGGTTTTTCTAGGTCAGAATTATTAAAAAATGTTCTATTCTATTCTTATAAAGAGTAAAGATAACTTTTATAGTTCTGTGTCCAAAAAACGAAACAATCATGTATGTTTGTTTATTTGAAAACCACGTAAAATAACAAGAAGAACTGACAGCTTTTGGGGAAGAAAGATTCCCGAGTGGTAGCATCGTACCAGTAAGCGAGTTATTTGGCGGCACCCCCGAGATGGAGTGTAGTACAACAAACAGCTTAGAAGCAACCAGCTCATTTCCAGGGTCATCAACTATGCATTCATTGATATTATAATAACCCTTTTTATACAGTTTTTGTTTAGTAAGATATTGAAACTTAGTAATAGAGAGACCTTGTAAGTATGAAGAAGAACGTAAAATAACTCCATCATTTCTTGAACTAAAAAACTTTTCTTCTCAATTTCACCGGAATTCGTACATAGAAGTGGAAAACAACACACATCTAACTGAAATTCGTCAATAGTACAAAGTGAGTTTGTTGCTTTGAAGTTTTCAAACACTTTCGCATTCAAACAAAGTTATTATAAACTGCTTGCTTTCTCTTCCTTTTTCGTAACAAATATAAGTTGAGTTTTCTAATATCTTTAGTTGCATATTATAATAATAAAAAACGGAGTCGAACCATACTGATTAAATTTAGTTTGTATTCATTAGAGGAGCAGAGAATATTAAAGAAGTAGAGAAAAATGAAATGTATTTCTTTTTCCCTCAACCGGAATATAGAAAGAAGTATGTATATTAACCTATATATACCGTTTGTTTTAAAGAATAAGAGTGACAAGTGAGAACAGATTCCATCTCATGGTAAGTGGATGCTGTGGATTTAACCTCGATTAAGAATCAAAATGTTTGTGTGTTATCACCACTGAAGACAGAGAATACCTTATATAAAAAGTGCCCCATTATACTGAATATAAAGGGGCGCTTTTTATATACACTGTATATAGTTACATACGAAACACATTATCAATCCGCTATTTTATGCTGATATTCTGTAAGACTGCGGTCCTACCCCGGTAAAGTCGACCAATACATGTAGTGACCAAAATAGAGCTGCGGCGTAGCTTTAGATAAATAATTTTGTGTTATTATAGCAAAGAACTGATCTTAATCATACGAATAAAATTTAGTTTTTATGCATTAATTTAGTAAAGAGTAGTAATAATTATGTCCTCCAGACCTAATTTCGGTTACAGCGGCCAGCCTCAACGGAGAATAGCCTTCAGCGCAGGACAGGATTACAGTGCCCAAGTGTATGCACAAGCACTGGTGCACATCTGTTCCTTTATTCTCATAGTCCTAATGGGACGGTAAACCGACCCGACCGGAGAGAGGTCAGGCGCAGAACCAATGCCTTTACGTGCTTTTCGAGCCACAATGGTGAGACTCCGCTAACTTCGTGACTCAGGGCAGCTACTGACAATTTCGTGACGGAAAAACTCAATACCTGATTTTTTTGGCCAGACCCGTGATTCGAACCCGGGACCTCGTGATCAGCAGTCACGTTTACAACCACTAGGCCAACGAGGTACTCTCAGAGTATAAAGTATAAAGTAATACATATTTTTTATATATTATTAATATTGTCTTTCCTAGAGTAGTAGTGAAGAGGTATTGGTGTTGGGATTAATGGTGATAGTGCACGCAATTAAGAAGGACTTGAGGTGCTCTTCAAACGATGTAAGTGATCATTTTTCTCGCGGATCTTAGCTAATTAATTTTAACATCTTTAACAGTCTCAGAAAAGAAGGCTACTAAACTATTTACAATTTTTTTTACATAATATAACTGTTAACAAATATTGAAAATACAGAACGAAAATCTTACTGCAAAGAATTGTAACTCCAGTGGAAGTTAGTACAGTGACAAACGATTTTGTATTTTTTGAAACCGTTACGTTTCGTGGAGTAAAAGTCGGTTAAAACGAAACTATTTCAAATAAAAAGAGGAAAGCCGCTGTGAGCTTGTTAATGCTAAAGAGTAAAGAGTTGAGTAGGTCATTAGAGAACTTTGATGTATCTTGATAATGAGGCAAATGACTTATTTTTATTCATTTTTCTCTTTAGCAAGAGATATTTCAAAAATGAACTTTAAAAATATTGTGGTGACTGAAGTTTTGTGTAGGATTATTTTATATCGCTTAGCTTATTTATAAATTAAGTATAAACTCTTACTCGAAAACGATCTCACATGATGATATATCATATGCCACAACGTAAGTGGTTTAAATTTTTTATACGTGGTAGAGTCACGCTGCGGCTAGTACGAATAGCTTGGTTAGACCGAGTAAGGGCCATGCTCTCACATTACACAATACCGGCATAATATAGCAGGTTATTTCTGCTGTATTTCAAATGCGAGATCCTCTTTATTGGTGACGAGGCAATACATCTCAAACCCCAGAGGTGACAAAGCATCTGCATTTTGATTATTAATCGAAGATAGATGAACATGTCTATGGGCAACAGCATCTACTTACCATTATGTGAACTGTGTGCTCGTTTGTCTCTATAATTATATAAAAATTGGTGATGCAGTTTTGGTATCACATTGGAGTCGACCGGTAAGTCTGGTACTGAAAAATCGTAATAATAATGCTGTGCCTATATTTAATCATGAGGCGAAATTCTACGTCTGGATTCTATTAGTTGTTCACGGCAAATGGATAGAAACCCGCCAAGCATCTTCTTGCCCGGTGAAAGTGGGAAGTGGAAGGGATAGTGTAAAAAGAGCATGTGATTCCTGCGTTCACCTGTTGGATATGTGATATTTACTTCTTAATTTTGACTTGATTAGAATCCTTTAGTAAACTTAAAGCCTTCGTAGGCCTCGCAGCTGAGTTTTTTTATAGAATAAGAGTGACAAACGAGCACACAGTCCACCTGATGGTAAGTGGATGCTGTGGCCTATAGACATCTACATTTGTCCTCGATTAAAAATCAAATCGCAGATGCGTTGTCAGCCCTGAGGACTTAGATGGAATGCCTCGTTTCCAGTACAAAACGGTTTCCGGATATCTATACTCACCATGCGAAACAGTATGACCCGCTGTCATTTCTGAGACATATCTTAGCTAATTAGAAATTAGTTTAATAATTTTTAAAGGTAAGATCGATGAGATTTTTGTTAAACTAAGCTATTTAGGGCAACATTAAATCTCACTGTGATATTAACAATTTATAATAAATATTTAACATTATAATATAAATGCACTTTTTACTAATTTGAAAAGTGTTTTGCATTGTTATAAAACATGAGTGTGAAAAGGGGCCTAGTTCATACTCATACTCCTGATAGTTCAGTATCCGTGAGTCATGAGTAAAATTTTATTTTAGTAAAATTAACTAACTAATTATAGTTATTATAAAATAATATTTCACCGCAATTTTGGTAAATTACCATAGCTATATATCTATATATCTATATATCTATATATCTATATATATATATATATCTATACATATATTCTTCTTCTGCTCTGTTCTGGTTCTGCACGACAACAAGCTTCGGGTCCCGCGCCTCCGTCACAGTGACCGAGTGAAGCCGGCCACAGTCGAGCGTGTGCCTGCTATACTACCATATGTCAGAGGTGTCACAGACAAGATTGGCTACATCTTGAAGCGAGCTTCTATTAAAACATTCTACAAGCCGCCGAAGAAGATTAGTCAGTTCTTACCATCCATCGAGTATCAGATTTCTCTATAAGATGCAGGAGTGTACAAGATTGATTGTGATTGTGGTCTCTCATATATAGGGCAAACAAAGAGATCAATTAGAACTCGCGTAAAAGAACACATAGCTGACGTGAAGCATCAACGTTCCGGGAAGTCTGCAGTTTGCGATCATATCCTAGATGGTCCCAACCATTACATCAGATTTGATAGACCACAAATCCTCGCGAAAGAACATCGATTCCTACCAAGGATGACACATGAGGCTATTGAAATTAAAAACATCAAGACTTCAAAACACAGTTAGTTCATTCGGCGTAGATCGGACCAAAGACAATAATTAAAAAAGCTGAAGGTACTCCGGGTTAACTTTGACATCGGGACGTCAGTCACCTCAGTCCCCCGTGACCGGAAGTTGGAAAGCACCCGAAACGTCGGCTATTAAAAATAAAATAAATAAAACGCGATAAAATCCGTAAAAGTAGTTTTAATCAATAGGTTTCGATGTGTTTCGCTTGTGGCGCAATGACAGCGCCACCGCATAACCCCTCTGCTCAGACCGGAGGTCGATAATGCAGACCGATTGCCGATGCATCCTTAATTCCGGTGGGGAATGCATGATGTGTGCGTAAGGGCAAGTGACGACGGTGCGAATGATATGCAGGTGTAAAATGCACACCGTACCACGCACTTGCAAGTGATGCCGGTGAGAACAATGTGCCTGTACAAGTGCCAGAAATCTGCCTTATAAATCTGCATCTGGTGAATCAAGATAAAGTCAAATTGGAGTGGCTTGCAGGAACTGAAGACTGCAGAAGACGATTCTCAGTAGTGAATGGTAGGGGTTCTTGAGGAAAATAACGAAGGCTTGAAGTTTTAGTTTCCGAAGGTTGTGGGTTGCGTGTTCAAAGCTCACGTTGGGGTCACCACTGTGGCCGTGTTCTGCCCGGGAGCGGCCAGCGCTCCGTGTAATAGTTCGGAGTTATTATATATACACTGTTTTACTTCAGAACTTTGATAGCGCGATTTAGGCTTCGACGTATTTCACTTGTAGCGTGATGGCAGCGCCGCCAAAAGACCAACGACGCGGTCATAAAAAATAAAATAAGGTCTTAATTTTACTTCCTTTTTTAGCGAATGTAATAAAGAGACCAAAATTATCACAATTTGAAGAATGCGAGTATTTCTGTCAAAACGTATGCACTCATGATCTACGCACGCTCGCTTTTTCGTACTCACACAACGACAGCGTACGTAATTTTCATCTTCCATATTTGCGCTCAAGTGATAGTTTATTCAAGTAAAGGATTAACAACGTGACAGCAGTGTATTGTTGACGACTTAGCGGTTTTCAGTTTTGGAGATGTTTGTATTAATTGGGACGGGACTTTGTAATTTTAAGTATCGATTTACCACGTACTCAGTAGTGATGTGAAGCGGTAAAGAAACTTACATGTGTGACAAATAACAAATAATATTTTAACGATGTTTGAAGACCGCAAACACGTATTTCGACAGCTCAGTGTCTTCTTCATTCCTGTTCCAAAAAGCTCTGAGAACGAGAGGGTATCGTAATCAGCAAATAATGTTTTTTTCAAAATTTTGGGTATTTTTATGGTATAAGATAACAATACAGAAAATTAAACAACTTTACAAGTTTTTAAGTGTCAGTGTTACAAAAATACTTTTTAATAGATCTTTGGGATTATGAAAATTTGCTGAATGTTTAAAATATATTGAACAGTTTTTTCTATTCCTTTCAATCATTACAGCTTTTCAAAGTCCAGTGCTAAACATAGACCTCATATAGATTGCCTCATAGCCCGACCACCACGGAACACATGTGGTTATCGGTAACAATGGATTCTCTTACGCTGCAGCTTCAGGGAAATGATATGTTATTTTCATCATCATTATTACAGCTCTTCACTAGTCCACAGCTAAACAAAGGCCTCCCAAAGAATTCCACAAAGCACGATCCTGTGCCACCTGAATCCATCTTCTTCCTGCATGTCTTACCAGGTCGTCACTCCATCTAGTGATGTGCAATTATGAGACAAAATTGACTACTGTAGTTCATAGGCTATCGTCTTCTTCCACATCTTAAGTTGTTAGCATCAAAAAGGTGCTGCTGCCCATCTTCTGTTTGATTTCACTTTTTCACGTCTTATGGTACCCACGGGATGATATGGTGCAGTTGATTATTTTACGTCGCCACTCCACAGCAACGGCATATCGATCGGTTCTGTAATTTTTATCTTATTCCCCAGAGGTAACAACGCGTCTTTCTTTGTTTGAAATTGGCTGCAGTGTCTATGGACTGCATTGTCCATTTACTCGTACCATCACATGGACTGTAAGTTCTTTTGTCATTTCCGTTTAATAAAAAAAAATAAAGAAGCGAACGCTGCTATCACGCCCTTAGGTTGTCGCTAGACGTGAAAGTAAAGGACATCTTTTATTTAAACAAGTACATTAAAAACCCGCCTATAAGAGGGTCAATTTATTTTTAATGTAAAATTTATAAAGAATTGCAGTGCAAGTGCAGCGCTCGTCATTTTAAGGGGTGTTTAACCAAAGCGGCTATTCAAGTCGCACAGACTAAATTTACTATTCTTTTATCTTACCCTCGGCTTCTACTAAGATCATAATTACTTGTTTATGTTTACTGAAGGCGATATTAATCTCAGGTTCGTATGAATGAAGCCTTGTAGGCTTAAGGGGAAATATAACCTCAAATTGCTTATGATGAAATGGCTTAGCAAGATCCTCCGTTATGCCGAAAGTATTGCAGCATTAATTTTGAAATAAATATATGGTAAAGTTGAGGATTAATGTTAAGGACTATGTTAGACGAAAACACGATTCCGTAAAATTTTCTCGATAGAAAAAAATTCAAAGTTACTTCCAAACTGAACAATAAACCACTGTTATTCATAAAATACTTTAAATAAGATCATGAAACTTGCATACTAACTGAACTAACTATAAAGCAGTGCTTATATTACTTACTTTTTTTAAAATACCATTATTTTCACTGTAAAAAGAAATTACCTAAACTATCGGTATATCTATCGATACTCACGCAATAACAAGAGTAACCAGAGAAACAAAAGGATGGAGGTGAAAATAGTACGTTAAAATTAATTTTGTTTTTATTTGCTGCTAGGTTTGTGGGAGTTATCGTTAGATGGGGCGTGTGCGAACTTATAACCCTCATTCCAAAAAAAAACATAAAACTAAACCGCCTGCAATTACTTAAAATTCAATTAATATTTAGAAAGCCTTTGAAGCTCAACCCAATTTTGCCATTAAGCCTCACATAATTCATGCATTGCACTAGACGCTATCGCACCTACGCAGCTGCATCCTAGATAAGACTGAATTTATTGAAAATGTTTTCCAATAAGCACTTTGTATGTGTTATACAGTAAAGGTAGTTAATTTTTATCGTTATATTTTGATACCTTTTCCTTTCAGTGCGTAACATTCTAGAAATATATTCAGGCCATTGGTTTCAATGAGGATCATGATGATTATGTCTTTTTATAAGGGTGGCAAACGAGCACAACCCCCAGATGGTAAGTGAATAATTTGGTACATAGATATCTAGATCTATTCAACAGATACGTGGCAGATGCTGCAACTTTATTATGGTTGTAGCACGAGTAGGTTGGCTTGATCGCGATTAATACGGATCGCGAAACTCAAGAGTCGTAGATTCAAATCTGTCATTTGAATACTTTCGTACTAATTTCGACTATTACAAGCATTTAAAGCTTATTTCCAGTAGTTAAAGTGAGTATTTGCATTGTTAACACCACTCCTAGGTTGCTATTTGTTTCGATACATATTTGACCTTCTCAATTTTGTTTCATGACGACTCAATAACCCCTCTTCCATTTACAAGATGGGAAAAGTACTTTTCATTTGTCTATTTTAACATGTATTCAAACGTTTCAAATTCAAATTTTTACGTTTAAATAAAAAAATGGCCTAGAAAAAACCATATTAGGTAGCAACCGTGTTAGGCTAACCTGTGTTACCTATATTCGTTTCCGTGCTGGGCGCGGGTCTCCGCTTATTTCAGAAAGGGTAATTTTTTTATGTTTTTTATAGGATACGGTGACCAACGAACACACAGTCCACCTGATGGTAAGTGGTTGCTGTGGCCCATAGACATCTACATCGATCCTTGATTACAAATCAAAATGCAGATGCGTTGTCACCCGTGAGGACTAAGATGGAATGCCTCGTTTCCAGTAAAAAGGGTCTCCGGTTTTCTACACTCACCATACGAAACAGAGCGTTGAGTCTATTGCGCTGGTATTCCTGGAGCCGACCCATTCGTGCTACAACTATACTACTAATATAACTGCAGCATGGCTCTACCGCGTATAAATCGCACCGCTCTAGTGCATGCTGATAGATGTCACATGTCTTCTTAATATTTTATTTGTCAGACATGCTACCGAACTCAGTCAATTTACTATGCTGTTAAAGCGTGTTTCCTGTCCCTTACCTTTACGGCTCTAAATCTTACAAATTGTTTCACATCAGCCCATAAAAGTTCGCTGCTGAAGGGGAATTGAAGACCGAAATATCAGATGATTCGCAACTTTGATGCTGCTGTCCGTCGTCTATCTCGTCTGGGCATTTTTATAATATGCGAAATATGTTTACGGTGAAACAAGTGCATGTTGATAAAACAATTATTGAGGCAATTAAAATTATGTGAGCACTGCTGTCTCTGTGTAGATAATGAAGCAAAATTAACGGTCTTCAATTTTATGGCCGGCTTTAGTTGTAGTGACCTCATGCCACTGGTAAGCACGTTGGGATCAGATCTTATTATAAGATATGAAAGCCCTAGTTGTCCAACGTTATTATATCGCTTGGTGTGTCTCATGTCAAATAACTGAACCGGGTACTATAAAAATAAATCGTGTCCCTAACAAAGAAATTAGGTGATAATATTTATTTATATATAATTTAATGAAACTGTGGCAAATATCTCCCTTATGAGGCAATCTATGGGGGAGGTCTATCTTCAGCAATGGACTTTGATAGACAGCAATGGACGGATGTAAAATCGAAGAAATCTAAGCGAATCCCAACAAAACAAAAGTCAGCTTTGTGATTTCAGCTTCATAGAGCTGACTTCTGTTGGAAGAAAAAGACAAGCTTTTAGGAAGTATTTTTATAGAATAATAGTGACGAGCGAGCACACCGTTCACCTGATTGTAAGTGGATGCAGTGGCCCACATAAAATTATTTATATCCTCGATTCGAGAAGAATTAAAATGAAGAAGTTTTCGTTTTTTTATGCACCTTTCTAATCATGACGGTAGAAATGATGACACAATTGATGATGATAATGATTACTTTAATGATTACGACGTTAATAAACCTTATAACCAATCACATTATTATTTTGCGATAAAAATGTAAGAAAATTACTTTTGCGTATAAATCTTTATGTTTAATTACCAGTTACTCGCTTTCAGTAAACAGTACAGATTTTTACTGTATTAGTATTTCGTTTCAGTGAGTCTTTTTTATTTTCGTTTGCTTTGATGTGATATATTCTCAAAGAGTACTATTAAAACGTTAATTTTAACTTAATTTTATGAAGTATTTTTAAAGAAGAAATTTTTAAAAGATTATTTGTTTGTTCTTTATATCCAGTTATTTAGGTAAAATATATAAAAAAATCTAGCATAGGAGTTTCGTTTTAAAGGATTTTTTTTTGATAAATTTAAAGGTATTTAGTTAGTAAAGTTGTTTGCCACTGCCACACATAAGTATTTAGTTAGTAAAGTTGTTTGCCACTGCCACGCATAAGTAAGTTTAAGGCTACTTATTCTGGAGGGTTCCAAAAATGACACCGTTCTTATTATTAACGGTATTTAAAAAACTACGTTCGCAAGCGGTTTACAAGCTCTGTTTTACTGCAAGATCTCTTATTCAATTAATAATTTAACATTGCGTATCAAAGGTCTAGAGTAATAAGGTATTTGTTTTGAAATAATTGGTTAGTTTTCCGTCTTCAGCTGGTCCAAACCCACGCTTAATACATTTTGACCCTTGTGCAGGTGAATACCATGTTTTTCTTAAATAATGATTTTTTTTGGTCTTTTGTACAGCGTGTGTAATTCTTTTTAAGGATTCATTATGACATCCAGAAAGTCAATGGATATAGTTGGCACAAGGCCGTCTTTTGTAGCAGATATGACGATAATATTTTGTAACCTGATTTATTAAAGCATTCATTTAATTACGTTATTAATATATTTATGTACATATCGCCAATACTGTTTATTTGAAATTTGAGCCAGCAGTGAATTACAGTAAATAATTGGTACTTATTTACGCACGTGTGGCTGGTAAGTTGAGACTAGTTGATAATGTGATAATAATACCAACACTCAAAATGAGGATCATTCACTTGTAGAGATTTCGTCAACTTATAATTAATGCTTAGTTTGATTCCGATAGTCTTCATGTTAAGTTATATTTCCATCCATCCATTACAGCCTTTAAAAGTCCACCGCTGAACATAGATCTTACCCATAGGTTTTGCCATATTTGCTGCGCTTGGCAGGCGGATTAGCAACCGCAGTTTTTATATAATTTCAGTTTTTCTCAGTTTTAACCTCTCAACCCCCTGGCGGTCTCATGAGACCGCGGCCATATTCCGTCAAATCCCAGCGGTCTCATGAGGTCGCTCCCACCCACAGCACTTTAACCCATAAAAACTTATATATAGAGACTACTTTTCTACGAAGAAGTTTGGCATTATATAATCAATATGAAATACTCTATCCTCTACTGCAATAAAAATTGTTATCCTATGAATATTTATTTATAATCTACATTTATTTTGTACGCCATTTTCGCGTGAATGTTATTGTGTTGATTTTTGGATTTTTCTAGCGTTTTGTTAGTGTTGTAGTATAGTGGTTTATTATAAAATTGTAATGAAAGATTTTGTGTGAATGTAATTTATCTTTTTACGTAAATAATTTCGAGTAATATATAGTGAAATAATTGTGATTTTCACGCTGAAAACATTCGCTTCGTATGTTTTTTTGTCATTAAAATACAATAAAATCTTTTTGTAATGAATTAAAATCTGACTTTTGTTAAGACTACAGGATAGAGAATTTTGTGTAGATTTTATAATGCTAAACTTCTTCCTAGAAAACTAGTATCTAAATATAAGTTTTAATGGTTTTAAGTGCTGTGGGTGGGTGCGGTCGCATGCGACCGCTCGGGATTTGCCGGGGGTATGCGATTGCATGGGATTTGTACGGCGCTTGAAGGGTTAATATTTTAGTTTCAGTCTGTCACCTCTGACGACACTCACGGGACGATATAGGGTGAATATTCTTACATCGCCACGACGTTATTCCTTCCTTTCCGGTAGGTGAATCGTTAAGTTTTACTCCGGACTTTTTTGAGCGTAAATATAAATTTTGTTAATAATAAATAAGTGGTAAGGGCCAGATTCGTCTTGCAACTCCACTGTCTAGCGATGGAAACTGTACAACATGAATATATCGACCACACCACAACACTAAAATAGTTGCCAACATTTGTCCCAACCCCAGCACTTGATAAGACGGGAACGTCACCTATTGGTTTTCTTTCGTCAATACTGGTCATTTTGGACCATAGATATAAAAATATTTGGTGTAACCTACTTGATCCTAGCAAAGCTAAGAACAAAAAAATACAGAATAAGGGTGACCAAACGAGCAAACAGGCCACACGTTTGCAGGTGTACGCTGTGGCCCGTAGACTTCATCTATCTTTGATTGTGACTTACACTACACTCACCATTATATACAGAGAGCGTGGTCCTTCCCCGGTCGAGCCGAACGATTTGTACCTTAGCTATAATATACCTGAAGCATGGATCACCCACGTATAATATACAGATATAAAGACAATTTTATTTACTTTAAAAACTATAAACTTATACAACTTTATATAACTTTACTATTGGCACAACTGTGCCAATAGTAAAGTTATATAAAAATAGATATGCAATGACGGCTTTTAGAAGTCTCTGCTTTTGTAATACGATTGTCAAAGACTTAGTACTAGTTTATCACACAGTCATCCATCTAAAGAAGAGATATTATACCAGATTCTTACATTTTGATCAGCTTGCGAACGCATTCGTATGCAAATATGAGAGCATCATGTACGCGATGCATGCGGCTGTTTTAACTTAGAATGTTGTTTTCTCCTGAAAACTTGTTTTAGCGTTCACGTCAAAGTGTTTCGCGAATTTTACTTTTTTGGTCGGTAAATGTAGCAACGGAAAATGTAGTGGGTTTCCTCGTTTATAAAATCAGCACTTTCAACTCAATTTCTGCGTAAATTTGAAATTATTCGCTTTATGTTTGTTACTTTAAAATTTTAATTATATTTGTAAAGTTGAATAAAATTTATTGACTATATGATATACTGTTTGGAATAAGCCTCATCTCATATTTTAAGAAAAGGAGTTTTTCCTCCACACTGCATCAGATCATGTTGGGGGACTTCACATGTTTTCGAGAAATATTTTATTCCTCATACTTGCAAGTTTCCTCATGATGTTTTTATGCGGTAAATTAGTATCTTAAATTGTTAATACTGTTTAAATTGCTGTAAGTGGTATAGCCCCAAAGCTAACATGTCAATATTTTCCCAAAAATTATTGATTTAATTTTAAAGCAAATATGTTCAGAGTGTTAAAAGAAGTATTCGTAGCCTACCAAAGTTTTCACTAACTGGCAATCTCATCCGCATACGACGCACCTTGCTTAGTTACAAATTAAACTGGCGATGGAATGATGGCGGAAATTTTTTCCAAGTATCATTATTATTGTTTATCATTATAGCCTTTCACAAGTACACTGCTCGAGAAGGCCTACGTTATTGAAATCCAAAAATTACGAACCTAAGCTACCTGCACCGGGAGCCGTCATACACCGTTCAAATAACCGATACTCTAACTTTAGAAATATTTTTTTCCAAATATCTCCACATATAAATAGGTTTAACCCAAATCACAGAGAGGGATATAGTATTACCAGCGCAGTACAGAAACATTCTATCCGCTATACACTTAATAACCGTGTGCAGACTATGAACAAATTTCCCAAGAAATACTTCATTTGGCCCAATATTGGGAAAGGTCTATATAGTGCGTTTTTGATTAATTCTAGGAAAAATCTTCAAATCACTCAAAGTAGTAGAAACGTACACCCTCTTTATTGGAAACGAGGTATTCCATCTTAGTCCTCAGGGGTGACGATGCATCGTCATTTTGATTCTTATTCGAGGGTAAATGTAGATGTCTATGGGTAACTGCATCCAAACACTATCAGGTGGACTGGGTGCTTGCTTGTCACCCTTATTCTAAAAAATGCTCCGAATAAACAGAATAGCAATGTAATATAGCATCAAATGTGTAGCGTCAAAGGTGTAAAGTATGGTATTATTACTGCGGACTTAGGATTACTGGTATTGGAACTGCGGACGTTAAACCTATAAAGCCTGACGATTAGGGCAAATCGTCTTTGAATCAAGGAGATCTGTGTCCAGCAGTGGACTCTTACGGTCTGAAGAAGAAGAATAGTAATCATTATTCAATTTAAAACTCTAAATATTGCGTTTTACGTCACAAATTCCCTCTTTTCTCCGAATACAACGCGAGCGTAATGAGAGCCTTAGTCATTGCACATAGTCGTCATTCCCGCGTACGTTATTTGACAACCTCTTTACTGTAAAACGATATTTTAAATAATGATATTCTCTTTGGACTTAAAATAGATCGGTAGAATATATTAAGCCCTCATGTTTAATTACGGACAATGTATCCGAACTCATTAAAATGCATGAACTAGAGTTCGTTGGCGATGTTCAGGATTGTGGTTGTGGTAATATGGAATACGGGAGTCTGATATAGTATTATGAACATATTTAAAAAGGTTCATATTATGCTAATAAAAACTGAATAACCATTTTTATAATAAAGACTAGCGATCCGCCCCGGCTTCGCACGTACGATTTTTGAACCTGGACAACATATGCATGTATTAGGTATACATATAAACCTTCCTCTTGAATAATTCTGTCTATTGATGAAAACCGTATCAAAATCCTTTGCGTAGTGTAAAACATCTAAGTGTACAGACTGCGGGGAGTGACTATATTTTATACTGTGTAGATAATTGTCCGACAAACTTTCAGTCCATATATACTTAATTTTATGATAACATAACGCTACATATGCGTCATTAACTTCGAGGACTAAGATGGATGATACCCCACAGCTTTTTTTTTTCTTCACCTCTCTTACTGGCTGTGTTTTCAATTCAAATAGAGACATAGTAATGTTCGCATTGCTGAATGGCCGCAAAAATATTAAGATGGTTGTACCATGGAAGGCCACACGAGCACACAGTCCACCAGATGGTAAGTAGTTGCTGTGGCCCATAGACATCTACATCCATCCTCAACTACGATTCAAAATGCAGATGCGTTTTCACCCGTGAGGACTAAGATAGAATGCCTAATTGTGCTCCTTTAATCCTGTCCTGCGTAATCTCCGTTGAGAGTGGCCCCAGTAAACGAAAATCAATATAGATTATATGTATTCTGAATTCGATTTCCGAATGAGATTTCATCGGATAACCTTCCGAAAAGTTCAGTACCTATGTACTGAACTTTTCTTTTTCCTGAATAAAATTTTAATCTTTTTATCCTATAATGTAGTTTAACGTAGTTATGGATTGTATAACGTAAGTGTTCTCCTAACATTGAAGTAATGATGTTGTAGCATATAAGTATAGTAACAATCTTATTCCGAAAAGTAGTTTACAAATCAGTATCATTTTTAGGGTTTAGTCTGTTTCATTAAAGAACACCTTTGGAAAATATGTGAGCTAAAACTGTACAGTATGAAATTTGACAACAAATGTCAAATTTCGCGAAGACCGTGAGTGACACCGCGGCTAAGAGATTGCTTTAATGAAAAATGCTCTTCTTAAGCCATTGAATCCGAGGTTATTCATATACTACATTTTGTAATAGGAAGTAAAGCACGCAATGAAGTGGTAATTGTATGGTACGGAACCTTAAAAAGAGATATATTGATTAAGTGGTAGCTCAAATGTTAAGCGCTCATAGAACACTGGAGTAACAAACGATCTATAGTCCAATTCCCGGACACCAGCAGCTAACTTAAAACAAAGAAGGCTACAGATGCGTAAACGCAAGAAGAAAAAACGCTGTAAAATCAGCTTTATTCCATATAATAAAAACCTTTCATTCATATTTTTCATAAAGTTGCAAAAGTTAAAGGTAGAAAGAGTTTAAAACATATCGCCAAAATTCAACGCGAACTTTGATTTATGTTTAACATTTCCTTGTCAACTTCTAAATAAAATGCCACACGCTTTATACTGACGATGACGTAGACTGATTGAACGAGATTTATTACATTTATGTAGCATCGTACGCCGTTATACTATTTTATCGGTACCGGTAACCCGTGGCGAACATATGTTTAAGTATATTTTAACGAAACAAATATCAATAATCTTAGAAATTATTTCTTATATTTACGCGACCTCTACACGTTGATTAAAACTACTTTTACTTTTCGTTTTTTTAAGTTTTTTTTTTAATTTCCCGACGTTTCGGGTGCTTTCCAGCACCCATGGTCACGGGGGACTGAGGTGACTGACGTCCCGAGTTTGAGTGCTGATTTATCACGTAGTCTGCGGTGAAGGAAAACATTGTGACAAATTATGCACGTCTGAGAAAATAAAAAAAAAACATATTCCCAATACATGTAAAGACCGTCACGCATTGGGCCAGCACCGTTGATATTTCCTTGTCTTAAGCCTTATCCGAAATGAGATTAGGTTTGTGTCCGGCTATGGTACGTAAATAGGCTGTAATTTTTGAAGCTCAGTAACCCTCTTCCCAGATTGTCAGCTCGACGATCACTCATATTATTTGATTGAGCTTTGAAAAAAAGTGTAAAAAATCATGAAAATAAATATTTTGACAGTAACAGAACGTATTTGATTAGTAATAAGATTTTGACAATCTTGAAAATTACTAATACGGAAATATATTTTTTTTAAGATCATACAACCTGATAATTAAGGCGAGGATTTCCTACGTTAAGAAGTTTTTAGCACCCTTCTCCGTTGCATGTATATTTGTACACGAAATAAGCGTGCACATGTTGGACAAAAGTTATTTGAAACGTATATACTAATTTACAATAAAAGAATCTATATATCAATATAGTTGATTAAAAATCTAATTAATTAACATGTCTTTCAAATTATCAAAAACATATTAAATGGTTACCGCTTAAAAATAGGAGAACTCGAACGTCAAAGTTATTTCCCGACGATTAAATTATAATTTTTTTAACATAATTCGTATAAAATATTTTAAAAACCCGTTTGATTAAGAATTCAATTAAGTATTTTCAGTATGCGGGTCGCTAGTTGTTTTATAAGAAAGCCTTTAGCTATATATATTTTAGTACCAAAATATTTATTTAAAAACAGTCCTTTTTTCAGTCAGAGCAAAAACTCGTTGAAATCGAAATGCTGCTTCTGTAGCTTTATGAGGATTCGCTAAGCAAATCCTTTGTCTAAACCGGCACTTATAAACGCATTAGTCCGTACAAATTTTAATGAGTGTACCTCTGCGCATGGTCTCTTCAACTTTTATCTCTTTTTATATTTTTTCCGCTTAGTAGACTGCATTTAGTGTAACGGACGGCTGAGATAGGTTATATACGAGTGTAAACTTCAGCTTCAGTCCGTCGTGTAGTGGCGCTATCCCATATTATAACGTAGATGTTACTAGAGGCAGGACAGAGAAACTGTAACAGGAGGTTGGCAGCAGCATTTTCTTAATAATACCTGCCACGCGTGGCAACTGAGGCAAATATCTTCCTATTAGGCGAAATAGGAAGAGGTATATGTTTAGCAGTGGACATTTGATAAGCTGTAATGTAAAAATGATTGCAATAAGCTGCAGCTTGGCAGACGTTTCATATTATGTTTTTTTTTCTTACGTCCATCCATCCAATTACAGCCATAAAGTCTACTAAACTGTAGGTAATTGAACATAGGCCTCCAGTATTGATAGCCTCATATGGAGGATATGCCACAGTTGCCGCACTTGGTGGGAGGGTTGGTAAACTTTTTTTTTCTTCATTTGGGTAAACAAACAATAGTACAATATAATTTATAATTTTGAGATGTTGTTAGCTCCTGTTTCAGTTTCTCGCTATCGCCACATACGACATCCACGGGATGTGGGGTAGTTGACATTTATACACCCCCAATAGACGGTAATTTTTATACTACTCGTATGTTTTTATATTTTAGAATTTGAAATATTTTTAAAGGTCTTATTTGGTTTGAAACAGTTTTATAAGTATGAGATTGCTTCTTGAGGACTTCCCGTGCTTCCCCGAGGTATTTGGCTTAGGATTGTACTTTATTATGATAATCAATTAAGTAGAGCTTGCATGTAGCTTTTGATGACGAAAGGGTGTTTATAATAAATGTATAATTGAAAGAATAACATTTAAGTACAAGAAAAACTAATATGCGTGTAATATATTCAAAATTCCGATCTCAATTCACGTTGACGTATCAAAGTTCGTTTTGAGAATCTTTTCTGTTTTTTTTTATTAAACAGGAAACGAACGAGCACTCTCTCTCATAGTCCGATGTGACGTTATTCCGACACAATCGGAGGAGATCAGGCGCAGGACCAACGTCATTTTGTGTTGTCCCAGGCAAGCGTTTGAAACACCACCACTCCTGACTCCGGGCTGCAACTCAGATACGAACACGGTAACTAACTGTCGGCAATGGTGTTAACGAACACTAGACCAAAAATGCAGTCAAACTACACTAAACCATACGAAACACAGCAGCATTAAGCTGATATTTTACGCTGTTATTCCGTTAGAGTGTGGCCGTTCTCCGGTTGTAAAGATCCATTCGTGCTGCAACTACTATACCATGTTGAAAACTTTTTATATGTAATTTGCGTATAACATATAGATGCAAACTTGTAATTATTACCTGTCAGTGATTAGACAGTTATCGTCATGTGTAATCATTAAAAAACTTTTTTAAACCACTGTAAAACAACGTCAATAAAAGTAAACAAATTTTTGTATTACGCGAGTCATACAAAAACTTGAATCTAAAAACTCACTCGCTCACAGCTCACATTCAATTAAACAACTATTCTGTTCCGAAAACTTGTTACCAAAACTTTGTTGTAGTACAAAGAAATCGATTTTCTGGTTCGTACCGAGCGGGGTGCCTTTCATTAAACGTAACAACTTTGTTTATATAATTGGAAAAGTTTTGGTATCTCTAAAGAAAATGGAAAATCATGAACTTTAATTATTTGTAGTTATTCGACATTTACGAGGGTGACACTAAAAGTCCAGACTTTTTTAGTTATAGGACGTTTAATGGTGAACCCATGCGCAAAGCCGAAATTTTCAAGATACGCATACCTGCCGCGTCACTCGCCGAGCGTTGGCCAAGCTCGACCGTTGAAATTTTCAATTTTATGCCCGGTAGTCCAAAATTAAACGTCCTATAACTCAAAAAGTATAGACATTGGAAAAAAAGTTTGAAACAAAAGTTTTAGAGAATAAACTGATATTAAAAAATGAATTAATGCATTTTATTGATTAATCCAATATTTCAAGAGTAATGGCCGCGATAGAAAAACCGGTTCATTAAATGGGCTATAAATCATAAACGGTAAGTTTTATAAAAAAGTTTACTGGAAACAAAAGGTGAAAAATTTTATTTTCTACAATAACGATTACGATAACTTTTGCCGTAAAGTGCATAGTTTACGAGATATCGGCAGAAAACGTTTTTTCGAGATGGCGCTTGAAGCGCCACCTGGATCTGTCAGCATTTTGTGATTTTATGTTCAGTAAGACGTCAAGAGTAAAAAGAGATTTTCTGTAAATCCTACGTTACAGAAAAGAGAAAAAGAAGATGAACGGGGCCTGACACGCGCCGGGCGGGATGGGTAAGAGTCGTCGCCGACGATGTTTTCCCCGTCCCGTTCATGCCACGTCCCCGTCCCGTCCGTGCAGCCGTAACGTATGCATTATCACGTACATTTTCTATGAAACAATATTTACAAAATTTGCGTCCCGCTCCGTTCGGAATAAAAATACGTTACGTATGCAGCGACCTTTAGAAAATATTATTCACGCTTTGCCGTTGACATATTTATTTTTTGCTATTCAAAATTTTAAACAAGTTTTGTAGCAAAAAAACCTATTTAAAAAATATGCTAACCCTTAACCGTATAGTGGCAGGTGAGAAAATCTACTAACCCATATCATCCTACGGGTGTCGTAAGAGGCGACAGAGGGAAACTGGAACAAAAGTTGGGCAGCACAATTTTCCTGATAACAAATTCTAAATGATAAAAAACTGCGGTTCCCCAACAGCTCGCCAAGCGTGGCAGCTATCTCAAAATCCCCCCTATGTTGAAGGCTGATGTACAGCAGTGGACTTTAATAGGCTGTAATGGATAGATGGTTTTTTATAGAATAATGGTGACAAACGAGTACACAGTCCATCTGATGGTAAGTGGATGCTGTGGCCCATAAACATCTACATTTATTCTCGATTAAGAATCGAAACCCAGATGGGTCCCCTGAGGACAAAGATAGAATGCCGCGTTTCCATTAAAAAGACACGAAACACAGCAGCATTAAGCTGCTATTTCACGCTGGTAATCTGTGAGAGTGTGGTCGTACCCCGGTCGAGCCGACCCATTCGTGCTACAACCATAATATAGCTGCAGCATTGGTCTACAATGTATAAAAATCTGGCAAATCCTTTTTTCATCCGTCTTAAGTAGAACCGCTGTCCATGGTGATAAATTGCGCTGTTTAAATAGCCTATTGACTTTTCATTCGGAAATTCCTACCTTGTATTTGGACGGAAAGAAATACTAGCAAATCATTCGAAATCCTTCATCTAAATAATGACATGAGAATGATTGGTATATTTTTAACGTAAACTTGTCATAAGTTCGATGATTAAAAGCTAATTGAGTATTAATGACAAAATCAAAAAATAAAATAATTGTACGAGCAAGTACATGATATTTCAACAGTTTAGAAAATAATGCTGATATCGCGCCTGCGCGCGCGACACGTTCACTATAATTACATTTTTTATTCATAAGTATTTTCAGTACAATAAACGCTCTCTACGGAAACGGACACAGTTTTAATTACCACATCCCGTAACGTAGAAGATACAACCTACATTAATATACTACATATCAATTATATGTAGAGGGTCACAATTCACAAAATACCCCCTACATTTTGGTCCTTCGAGTTTTCGACGTGAACTAAGACTTGCATATTACGTCTACAATAGTTCAACAGTAAAGTGTATTTGAAAAAAAAAAAAAAAAAAAAAAAAAAGAGTTATTCGTGATTCTATCTGTAGTGTCACTTTGGTTGCTGGCCTCCCACAAGCGGGTCTCACCAGCTTGATTGAGGTGCATACTACGGTAAGAGTCGCAGTCACACGTATCTGAAACCAACTATTTACAACATCGTTCTTAAACCATGGAGAACCTACTTCAACAACAGAGAACAATCATTGAATCTATCCTTAAAATTGAGGCTAACTTCAAAAAGGATTCTGATTCACGTAAGTCAGGAACATACATACAGAAAAGGTTGGATGCTTTGAATGCTCAATGGGAGGTGTTCAACATGAATCATGGTGTTCTAAAAAAAACAGACAGTGACTTGGATGACGACTATTTCATCAATGATACCTACACCACCACAAAGAAGCGGTACGAAGCGATTCGTGACATGCTGACGAACTACGAGGTGAAAACTGCGGAAACTGGAGTACCATCAAGGTCTGATGAGTTCATTAGCCAACAACGCACTAATTTCCGGGCGCTCTCTAGGGTGATTAAAAACATCAACACCAAAGAGTTGACAGAAAAGTGGGAAATTTGTGACAAACTGAATTCGCTGCAGTCTTGCTGGAAACTGATCGACGAGCTCCACTGGCAAATCGATAACCTGACTTCTGGCGGTGATGTAGGCTACGAAGAAGAGTTTTCTGCATACGAAACCTTGTACGAAACTACAAAAAGGGATTTGAATCGTAAGCTTAACTCAGTATCTCAACAGCATCAGCAAGTGCCTACAATTGAGATTCCTTCTTTTTCTGGTAATTATACCCAGTGGCCTACATTCATGGACCTCTACTGTGAAGCCATCCACAACAATGTCATGTTGACAAAAACGCAAAAGATGCAGCACCTCAAGGGCAAACTTAAAGGCGAGGCGGAGCGCATCGTACAGCATCTTACAGTATCAGCTGATAATTACGACACCTGTTGGGAGATACTCACCCATAGGTACAACAACCGACAACTTTTGTTTACAAAACATATACAAACCCTTATGGGACAACCGGCGTTGCAAACACAGAATGCATACGAGCTGAAGAAGCTACATGACACAAGTGTCGAGACCATACATGCTATTCACAATCTGGGCATCGACACAACGACTTGGGATCCGATCCTGGTGCACATTCTCACTGGCAAATTGGACTCCGACACGTATGCAGCCTACATGGAGATCAGAAAGGCTCCGAGAGAGCTACCTTCCTTGGATGAGCTGATAAACTTCTTGGAAAACAAGTTTACTGCGCTTGAACCTGTTCAAAAGAAGAGACAGACACCTAACAAGTCAAACAATTCGACCAACAAGGAGGCAACAGCTCAATTTAAGAAGGACTTTAACAACACCAACAGGCGTAGTTTTCTTCGAGCATATCATACAAGCACAGACAAAAATTGCCCACTGTGTAAAAACAATCATATTTTACTCTACTGCAAGTCGTTTCAAGACATGTCACCGGAAGACAAAATGAGGTCAATTTCGCAACTACATATTTGTCGCAATTGCCTGTACTTACACAACGACAATAAATGCAACTCCAACAAAAGATGCCGCGTGTGCAAAGAAGCACACCACACAACATTGCACGATATTTACCGCAAAGTTGAAATCGCGGTCTCAAATAACGTTATACCTAGCAACAAGCCACATACGTCACAGCAAAAGGCAAACCACGTGTCTGGAAATTATAACGAAGTCCTACTAGCGACCGTTCAATTAAAGGTGATGGCAGCTGATGGATCGACTGTTCAATTGCGATGCCTTCTCGACCAAGGATCACAGATAAATCTAATAACTGAAGATGCTGCGCAACGGCTGGGACTGCAAAGACAAAATCGAAACGCCACAGTCTCAGGCATAGGGACGTCAGCACATCATAGCAACGGAACCGTACGGTTAGACTGTGAGTCTTTGTACGGAGGCCATTCATTTACAATCGAAGCCATGGTAATGGCCAACATGCTCAGCAACCTGCCTAATTACACCTTCGAAAAACAAGACTGGCCACATATTCAGAACATACAACTGGCGGATCCCGACTTCAACATCTCGAGACCAGTGGACGTTCTGTTAGACGCTGGAGTGTATGCTGACATAGTAATGAGTGGTATGCTACGAGGACCCTCACACGCACCCATGGCTCAACAGACAAAAGTGGGCTGGGTACTGCTGGGCAATATCAAAACCTTCAACTGCCACGTGCTCATTAATCTTGACGATGTATCTCGATTTTGGGAGATGGAGGAGATAACCGAAACCAATCACAATCTAACATCAGAGGAAGAATACTGTGAATCTATTTATTCAACCACAACAACAAGAAAAGAAGACGGACGATATGCAGTCAGACTTCCAATGAAAATAAACTACGAACAAACCTTGGGCACTTCTAAGCCACAGGCAATCGCACAATTTCGGCAGTTAGAAAAACGATTGGCCAAACAGGAAACATTTTCTACGTCATACAAGAAGTTTATTGACGAATATCTACAACTCGGCCACATGAAGCCATGCACTGAACACCATAAGCCAAGCTACTTCTTACCTCATCACGGCGTACAAAATTGCGCGTAGTCTTTAATGCCTCTGCCAAGACAAGTACAGGACAAAGCTTGAACGATCTCATGGAGTGCGGGCCTAACCTCCAACAAGACCTACAATCGATGATTCTACGTTGGCGAGCCTTTCAATACGTCTACACTGCAGACATTGAGAAGTTTTACCGTCAAGTACTGATACACGATGAAGATCAACACCTGCAAAAAATTGTATGGCGTGACTCTGCTACAGATCTCATCAAAGAATACCAACTGTGCACTGTAACATATGGTACCAAAGCTGCACCATTTTTGGCAATGCGCACCATAATACAACTCGTAATGGACGATGGACACCGCTATCCTCTCGCGGCAGAGATCCTTACTCACCAGCTGTATGTGGATGACCTACTTGGTGGCAGCAACGACATGTTAGAAGCACAAGACGCTCAAAACCAATTGATTGACCTGTTAAAAGGCGGTGGGTTCAATCTTCGCAAATGGGCTAGTAACCACCCCAGATTGCTTCAAACTTTACCTGAACATCTCATAAGCCAGAATATGTTTGACTTCAAGGACGCAGAGAGTAACAAAACACTCGGCTTAACCTGGAATCCGCACACTGATCAGTTTACATTCAAGGCGCCACTTAGTAACACACGTGACGTCACAACGAAGCGGACATTGCTCTCTGATCTATCAAAATTATATGACCCACTTGGTTGGCTGTCTCCGGTAACAATGAAGGCAAAACTCATATTTCAACAAGCTTGGCTTGCTTCAACAAATTGGGATGAACCTCTTCCGGAAGACATACAACAAGAGTGGACAACCTTTCAACAAGAATTGCCCACTATCAATACCATCGCTTTACAACGCTGGATTGGTAACACTAAACAGCCCATCGAGTTACACGGATTCAGTGACGCCTCCGAGAAAGCCTACGGCTGCGTTATCTACTGTAAATCTATTAGTGAAGAAGGGCAACAAATTATCACGCTGGTGGCGGGAAAAACTAAGCTCGCACCATTAAGAAAACCCCCGTCTTTACCACGGCTTGAACTATGCGGTGCCCTACTACTGTCTCGACTTATGAAAAAGGTCATAGAGTCAATAAACTCACAGATTGTAACAATACATGGTTGGACAGATTCTATGATCGTGATGGGTTGGTTACAAGGGGGGCCTTCAAGATGGACTACATTTGTGGCTAATCGCGTAACACAGATCACTGTCATCATGCCATCGGGATGCTGGAGGCACGTCAAGTCTGAATATAACCCAGCAGATTGTGCCAGCAGAGGCCTAACTCCACTACAACTGGCGAATCATCATTTATGGTGGGGACCTATTTGGCTAAAAGACAACGATCTCCCACTTCAAGACCAATTCCACACAACTGTTGAAGAGAAAAAGGTCAAACAAGTTTGCGTGTCACAAAGGTCGATGCCATTAATCGGAGAACTTTTAAACAAACACAGCTGTATGGCACGCGTAACTCGAATCCTAAGTTGGATACTTCGGTTCATAAACAATGCACGTGACGTCAACAATGCCATGCGGTCATCGTACTTAGCAACGAGTGACCTGCAGAACGCACATAATGCAATTATCAAGGCTATACAAACTAATCATTTCGCCGACGACATTGCACAACTCAATAAACATCATAAAGTGCGAATAACAAGCAGCATTTTAAACTTAAATCCATTCCTGGACAAACACGAAATCTTACGTGTAGGAGGACGTCTGGAAAATGCCAACTTAAGTCAAGAACAAAAACATCCAATTATCTTACCTTACAATGACAGGTTAACGGAGTTACTGATCGACCAAGCGCACAAGAGGACCCTGCATGGTGGGGCCAGACTAACTCTATCATATCTACGCAACAGATATTGGATTATCAGCGGTTTGAGAGCAGTGAAAAAACGACTTATACGGTGCATCACGTGTCATCGCTTCAAAACTATCAACAACAACCAACTTATGGGTGATTTACCTCCTCCACGCGTCACACCATCAAGGCCTTTCACACACACCGGTGTAGATTTCACTGGGCATGTGGAGGTAAAGGCTAACAAGGGCAGAGGAATAAAGACAATGAAGGCCTACGTAGCTGTATTTGTGTGTCTGTGCACAAAAGCTCTTCACCTCGAACTTGTCTCCGATCTCAGCACAGTGGCTTTTCTGAACGCCTTGAAACGAATGTGTGCCCGCCGAGGAAAGCCCCGTCACATCTACAGCGACAACGGCACCAACTTCGTGGGCGCAGCAAGAGCATTGGAAAAACAACGAAAGGAGGCATTACAATGCTACATAAACAATGACGTCATAACTAACATGTCAGAGTGGGGCATTGAATGGCATTTTAACGCCCCTTCCTGGCCTACTGCTGGTGGACTCTACGAAGCTGCAGTAAAAAGCCTGAAACATCACCTCAAACGAGTACTTGGGGATCAAAAACTTACGTTCGAGGAATTTTCTACACTGTTGGCGCAGATTGAAGGATGTCTCAACTCTCGCCCCCTGGTGGCGTTGTCAGAGAATATCGAAGACCTTGACTGCTTGACACCAGCTCACTTCCTAATCGGCGAGCCTTCTCTAGAATCACCACTATCCGCTGAGGGTAATGACATGACCTTCTCTACAAGATGGCAACTTACGGAGAAAATGTACAAGGACTTCTGGAGAAGGTGGTCTACTGACTATCTTCAAACTCTACAAACTCGAAGCAAATGGCACTTCCCTACTAAAAACTTAGAAGTTGGGGACGTCGTTATCGTCAGAGAAGACAACATTCCTCCTGCCAAATGGATCCTGGGACGGGTGTTGGAGACTCACCCAGGTGCGGACGGCCGGGTACGAGTCGTCACACTGAAAACTAAAACAAGTAATATGAAGCGACCGATTACAAAATTGTCACGCCTTCCGTTGGATCCGTCATCTTATACAACTGCATCTTCTGACGTTGACACTACGAAGCCTGCAATAAATACACAAAGAAAACGAAGAAACAACAACGGCAAAAAACACTTCAACAACCTTTTTTGTACGTTACTACTTATATTTTCGATGTGTGTTGGACCTACTACGCAACAAATGATCAACATAACAAGGCTTAGCAGTTCAAGAGTCGTTTATTTTGACAAGGTGTCTGATGTGCAGATTATTCAAGATAAGTGGAAAATGGTTGTATACTACAACATGACGACATATTGGCGGAGTTTGGACAACATACAAAACTATGTCAACCATTTGAACACATTATGCAAGAAGGAAGCAGCCTATCTACAATTTCATCCCAGTTTCAACACGAACTTAACGAAATTCAACACTATAACGATATCTTACGATCAGAACATGGACCGTCTCGAAGAAAAAGAGGACTAGTGAATGGAATAGGATACCTAGCAAACTCCCTTTTTTGGTACTCTGGATGAGAGATTTGCCAATCAGTACGTGAAGGATATCAACATAATCCAGTCAAACGAAAATCATCTATTGAATCTCTACAAAAATCACACATCGATCATCGAAAGTGAATATAATCTTCTAAAAAGAAACGAGGAAGTAATGAACACACAATTTCGTATCATCGACAATCATCTCGCTGAAACGGAAAAACGCATACAAATCAGCCATGACAATGCTATGTACATAACAGCTACCGCTCTGGCCGTAAACTTGATCATTTCAAACATACGACAAATACAACAGCAACTCCTAGACCTAGTAACTGACGTGAAGGACGGGAGAGTTGACACCCATCTCATCAAGCCCAACCAATTTGAAGATCAGCTCAACATCATCTCCGGTCATTTACCAAGCGAGTTATCGCTACCCTGTGTGAACACACGCCATTGCACGCGAAGCCTATACAAGCTGGCGCGAGTGCACGTGCGCTTAACAAGTGCATACATAATATTCGAAGTGAAGCTACCGCTAATAAACAACGAACAATATGAACTTAACCACATCATTCCTATTCCGCAAATAACTGGACACACAGAGAAAACTATAGTACTCACATCTGAATCATCATCATCATCATCACAGCCCTTCACAAGTCCACTGCTGAACATAGGCCTCCCCCAAGTAATGCCACAAAGCACGGTCCTGAGCCACCTGCATCCATCGACTTCCTGCATATCTTACCAGGTCGTCACTCCATCTAGTGGGGGGTCGCCCTACACTACGCCTACCGGTACGAGGCTGCCACTCGAGAACCCTTCTTCCCCATCGGTTATCGGTTCTTCGAGCTATATGGCCGGCCCATTGCCACTTCAGCTTACTAATCCGTTGGGCTATGTCGGTCAATCTGGTTTTACTGCGGATATCCTCATTTCTGAGTCTATCACGCAGAGAAACTCCGAGCATAGCCCTCTCCATAGCTCGCTGAGCGACCTTGAGCGTCCTTATACGGCCAGCAGTGAAGGACCACGTCTCTGATCCGTAAGTCATCACTGGCAACACGCACTGGTTGTACACTTTAGTTTTCAGAGATTGAGGTATACCTGACGAGAAGATATGTCGTAATTTCCCGAACGCTGCCCAGCCGAGTTGAATCCGTCGATTGACCTCTCGGTCGAAGTTGGACTTACCTAGTCGGACTATTTGTCCCAGGTAAACGTACTCGTCAACAACTTCGAGCATAGTGCTCCCAACAACTACCGGCATAGGTGTGACATGGACATTAAACATAATCTTTGTTTTGTCCATGTTCATCTTAAGACCTATCCGTTGGGAGGCACTATTGAGGTCATTGAGCATAGTGCTTAAGTCCTCCAGCGATTCTGCCATAAGGACTATATCGTCGGCAAATCGAAGGTGAGTGATGTACTCGCCATTGATGTTAATACCGTATCCTTTCCAGTCCAGTAGCTTGAAAACGTCTTCCAAAACAGCGGTGAAGAGTTTCGGGGATATAACGTCACCCTGTCTTACACCTCTCTGCAGTTGGATAGGTTTCGAGCTCTGGTTCTGTACTCGGATAGCCATCGTAGCCCTACTGTACAAATACTTCAGCACTTCGATATACCGACAGTCAACTTGACACCGCTGAAGGGACTGCAGCACCGCCCAAATTTCGACGGAATCAAAGGCTTTCTCATAGTCCACATACGCCAGGCAAAGTGGCAAATTGTACTCTTCAGTCTTCTGTACAATCTGCCGCAGGGTATGTGTGGTCTATGGTACTGAAGCCTTTTCGGAAACCGGCTTGTTCGGGAGGCTGGAAGTCGTCGAGTCTGCGTGCGAGACGATTCGTAATGACTCTCGAAAACAGCACGTAGACGCGGCTCAGAAGGGAAATCGGTCTGTAGTTCTTCAAGAGAGCGTTGTCGCCTTTCTTAAAGAACAAGACCACCGCACTTCTGCTCCACGCCTCTGGAGTAGTGCCACCATGGAGGACGGAATTGAAGAGCTTCTGAAGGACTTCAAGTACCGGTGTTCCACCCGCTTTCAGAAGCTCCGCTGTAATTCCATCCTCGCCTGGGGCCCTGCCGTTTTTAAGGTGCTGGAGAGCCATTCTAATCTCGCTTAGACTGACGTCCGGGATATCATCGGTGCCGTGTGGTGGCGGTTAAGAATATCCACTACCCCATATCTTCCCGTGGGTGTCGTAAGAGGCGACAGAGGGAGACAGGCAGGAGATGGGCAGCAGCATCTTCCTGATAACAGCAACTGTACGACAAAAAAACTGCGGTTGCCAACCCGCTCGCCAAGCGTGGCAACTATGGCAATATACCCCCCATGAACAATTACACAAATAGACGGCCCCCAGTCCCCGGCGGCCCCGCTATTCCTGGCTACGGTGGCGACCATGGTAACGGCGGGGCAGGGGGTGCTAAGAATCTCCGGTGGAGGTTCGGTTGCCACCTACGACGACTCGACCTGGCAACATTTAACGCACGCACACTGAGGACTGACGAGAAGATCCTGGAGCTGGAGGAAGAGATAGACAAGTTGCGCTGGAGTATTATAGGATTATCCGAGGTCCGAAGAGAGGGGGAGGACACGGTGATTCTCGAATCCGGCAACTTGTTCTATCACCGGGAGGGCGACCATCTGTCCCAAGGAGGTGTCGGATTTATCGTCCACAAGTCTCTCGTCAACAACGTTGTACAGATTGAGAGTGTGTCGACGAGGGTCGCGTACCTGATACTCAGAATCACCAAACGGTATTCGCTGAAGGTCATACAGGTTTACGCACCAACGTCGGCACATTCCGATGAGGAGGTGGAGGAAATGTATGAGGATATTTCCAAAGCCATACATTCCTCCAAAACCCACTACACGGTGTTGATGGGAGACTTCAACGCAAAACTAGGCACAAGAGAAAGCGGTGAGCTGAAGTTAGGGAAATTTGGAGTAGGGCAACGGAACCGAAGGGGCCAGCAGCTGGCCGACTTTATGGAGAAAGAGGGACTCTTTATGATGAACTCTTTCTTCCAGAAGCGGCCCCACAGGAAGTGGACCTGGTCGAGCCCCGACGGTTCGACAAAAAATGAGATTGACTTCATTATGACGACCAGACGCCAACTGTTCAGTGATGTCTCAGTGATCGCAAGGGTGAAAACTGGCAGCGATCACCGAATGGTTAGAGGCACACTGAACCTAAACGATAAGTTGGAGAGGTCTCGTCTAATGAAGTCAACGCTCCGTCCCCCCTCGTGCTCTAATCCAAAATCCCGAAAACTTTCAGCTCGAGTTACACAACCGCTTTCAGTGCCTACAAGATTGCAATGCAGTGGACGATATGAATGACAAGCTCGTGGAAACTGTCCATGCGGTCGGAGCTAAGTTCTGCAAGACCCGCCGCAGAAGAACACAAAAACTCTCCGATCACACTCTTAATCTCATGGCTGTTAGACGGGAGATGAGGCTGCAATCGTCAACAGATTTGACAGCATACAGGCAACTGAACAGACAGATCTCCAAATGCATGCGGCGAGACTTACGCAACTTTAATACTGCTCGTATTAAAGAAGCGATCGAGCGGAACCAGGGCTCCAAAGTCTTTGCCAGAGATCTGTCTGCCAGAAAGAGCCAACTGTCAAGGCTGAAGACTGAGTGTGGCAGCATCATTTCCGGGACACCTGAGATTTTGAGTGAGATTGAGAGGTTCTATGGGCAGCTGTACACATCATCGTTGGAGCCACACGCAAGTGTGAGTAACGATCCAAGAGCAAGTCTTATCCGACACTATTCCGATGATATCCCGCACATCTGAATACCTTGCTGTAAACCTAAAAGGGGACATGATAATACCCTTAGAAAACCGAGATGTATCATCATGCTTAAATCTGCAAGAAAACAAAATGTTATGTGCTATCAATCAACCTATTTACAACATTAAGGTAGCCGATACATTATGTGAAGCGCAAATATTAAACAATGGCGACTCATCAACATGCCGCACAAGAGTATTGGATTGCAACGACAGGTGGGTGCGATTACACAATCGTGGCGCGTGGCTGTTCTCCTGTTGCGAAGACTGCACGATGCGCATTTTCTGCCCAGCTGGAGTGACGTCACAGCACTTACACGGCACGGGGATTATGTTACTCGGACTTGGGTGTATGCTCAAGGGAGAAAGCTTCATCATTCATGCTCACAACGACTATCACAGCGAGTTGAAACTAACAGGCAGTGAAGAAAGAATGTACATGCGTGAATCAAGCCTGAACCACATACTGACAGACTTTAATCATACATTTGGACCTGAAGATCATAAAGACGCCTTACAAGAGCTGAAAAACAACATTGATAAGGTCAAGGAACAGCAACAAACACTGAGTGTACAATCACTCACACATGACACACACAACTATGTGTTGTACACCGTAGTCGGATTTATTATTGTAGCCTTCATTGCATGGGGGACATTCCGGCTGAAAAGAAGATGTCAAGGCTGCAGCGTGAATCTTCGCGACAAGCCAGACCCCAACAATGTCGAGCAGCCAACCCAAGGATATTCATCGGAGCATGGGGTCTCGGACATCGATAGTGTGGATGCGGTGATCGCAACGGCTGCCCGTAAACTCAATAGGGGTTCATCGCCTTAAACTTTCTTCTTGTTTATAAAATTGGCAAGATGTACGAGCAAGTACATGATATTTCAACAGTTTAGAAAATAATGCTGATATCGCGCCTGCGCGCGCGACACGTTCACTATAATTACATTTTTTATTCATAAGTATTTTCAGTACAATAAACGCTCTCTACGGAAACGGACACAGTTTTAATTACCACATCCCGTAACGTAGAAGATACAACCTACATTAATATACTACATATCAATTATATGTAGAGGGTCACAACTCACAAAATACCCCCTACAATAATATTTATTCATAGGGTAACAGTGATCCATGAAATCTAAAAATTTCTAATACTCGTATACTTATCACCTATGTCAGTAATAAATAAACAATTTTGTACAATCGATATGGCCTTTGTGGTTGACTCGTTGATAGTCCTCACTGTGGGCGATTTTTTTTTAATAATATTTGGGTGACAAACGAGCACTCAGTTTTACACATGATGTAAGTGGATGCTGTGACTCATGGACATCTACATGCATCCTCGATTTAGAATTAAAACGTAGATACATTGTTACCCCCCGCGGACTAAGTAACCTCGTATCCATAATATATGAAACACAGCAGCATTGAATTGCTATTTTACGCTGGTATTCTGTGACGCATGTACGTGTGTGTACACGTACATGCGTCCTTTTCAACAACCCTTTTCGATCCTCCCCGGCACCAATGAAATTATTAATTGCAATTTTAAGTGCTGATTTACCACGTGAGTTATACACATTTCGATAGATAAGATATTTCGACGCTGAAGAAAAACATAGTGAGGAAACATGCATGTCTTGGAAATAAGAAAAAAATCTGGGTCTCTACACTGGCAATACGAAACACAGTGGCATCAAGCTGTTGTTTCACGTTGGTATTCTGTGAGAGCGTGGTCCCACCCTGATCGTGCCGATCCATTCATTGTACGACTATAATAAAGCTGAAGTTTGGATTTACCTCGTTACTATACAATCATAAGAATTCAATACAAATCATAATTTATAATACTACGTGTGAGTAACAAACTTATAAATTATCTATGTTAATAAATTAACAATTTGAATAATTAAGATAACACTAATAATTGAAAATACATTTGTTACTATTTTACTATTAGGTATATATGCGCCCAACTGCATAAAATCGCACAGTCTGGTTTACTACATATATTACTAAAAACACCGTATGTACATATCCGATCCTATGGATCAGTGAAGCAACTCTCTTGCTTAGGATGGTCGTATAATTAATGTCGGCGGAGATCAACCCCGGGTTGTGAACAATCCGTAATACTACATTTTTAAGGCGAGCGTTTTACCCCTGACCTACCACGCCTATATTTACTGTAAGAATGTATAAAATATTATTATTTTTGTATTAAGAAAATTCAATTAAAAACCAAATGAATTTGTTGTTGTGAAAACGGTGGTACGAATGTTGCAAACTTAATCCAGAATTAATGTCGTGGTGTAATTAAAACTTTGGACACGCTCGCAAAATTGAAACGCCGTCATTGTTACGTAAAACGTAATTAATAAATTAACTGTTTTTCGTTGACAAGCCATGCAGAAGTAAAATACTTTTTTTTATTATCCTTCACTTTTATATATAAAGGATTTGGATAAAATTTTGTCATTATTTAAGTTTTCTTTCAAGTATATCTGATAGGTGTGTAATCCCAGAAAAAATTAAGCAAAGTTTAGTCGACCAACTATTATCATGTTTAGTACTACTTGCACTTATTGCTAGAAGTTTTTTTTTAATAGAATAACGGTGAAAAACAAGCATACACTAAACGTAATGGCAAGTGAATGCCGAAGAAATTCACATCTATCCTTGATTAAGAATCAAATTGCAGATGCGTCACCTTCCTGAGGGCAGAGACGAAATACCTCGTTACCAATAAAAGGGTCACCGGTTCTTTACACTCACCATACGAAACATAGCAGCATTCAACTGTTATTCAAAGCTAGTATTTTGTGATAGCGTGTTGTTTTCCCGATTAAGCTGACTGCAGCCAAAATATAGCTGCAGTGTGACTTTATCCTTATTGATAAATATGATGCTTTGATTAAAGTTAGGCACTTGTGCTATTTATGTGATATTATGTATATTTTATCGTTATTATTAGGAAGACATTACTATTATATAATAATTCACGAGCAGAAAATATATAGTGTTATTTTATTTAGAAGGAAAGTTGAAAGTTTATTGCTGAGCACAGCCTTCCCCAAATCTTGCCGTGAAACACGGTCCTCAGTCTCCTGCGCTAATGATTTTACGCACCAGGCAGCTGACTCGGAGCCATTATCAGAAGACTATTATTCCCACAAATAATTCTGATATGTCTATGGACCGAAACTAATCGGAGCTTTTAACATTTGATGAGAATCATTAAATAATGATACTCTCATGGGAGATACGATAGGCAAAATTTAACTAATAGTATTTTAATCGGGCGCAGGGATTATTGGGAGGTATTGTGTATGAATGAGAAAGATTTTGAACAATATGTACATTTTCTCATAAAGGTTTTAATCATGATACATTTATTACATTGAATATTTTTTTTAATTTATTTTATGTACACACATACAGAAGCAGTCTTATAGTAATTTCGTACAAAGGTTCTACTTATACCATAATTAGCTGAAATATCTTCCAGTAGACGCATAAAGGAAATTATATTGTAATTGCAAACTTAGTGCATACATTAGTACTACTAAAAATAAAAAAAATATACAAAATGTTACGTAAATTATATAAAATAAAACAATAAATAAAAATAAAATAAATCAATACATAATAATAATAATAAATACGATAGTAACATACGATATATATAAACTAAAATTAATATAATAGAATAATATATATTAATTAACAGGATGCAAGTATTTTTTTTTATTCTTATTGTACGCATATTATAATATCACTATAAAATACGAGGATAAATTTTTCAATTAGTTTAAATGTAACTAAGCACATGTAATTTATTTTGTGGAAACCCGGTACGGTCTACATTGTTCACGCACATGTTTTTCAAGCAACATTTATAGCAATGTAATCATGATTTCTAATGCTTTAAAGCTATAAATATCTACTCACCTATTCTCAAAGCCGAAATCGAAGCGAACAAGATTAAGGCTCTACCAGCCATTTCGGTCTGGGTTCCTGTTAAAACAAAAAAAAACATGTGGGATTAATGTATTACATTTTTTTTTTTGAATTTGAATTTTAGTAAGAAAATTTTATCTGGTCGAATATTAAAATAGATTTTTTTTTATAGAAGAGGGGGCAAACGAGCATGCGGCTCACCTGATGTTAAGTGACTACCGCCGCCCATGATCAACCGCAACACCAGGGGAATTGCAGGTGCGTTGCCGGCCCTTTAGAAAGGAGTACGCTCTTTTATTGAAGGTCCCCAGGTCGTATCTGTCCGGAAAAATCGCTGGTGGTAAACTATTCCACAGAGAGGTTGTACGCGGAAGAAAACTCCTCTTGAAACGTACAGTGGTGGACCGCCAAGCATCCAGATGATGTGGATGGTATCGCGACGTTTGCCGCGTAGTGCGTTCACGAAATTTGGCGGCTGGGATTAATCCGAACAATTCCTCAGAGCACTCTCCATGGTATATGCGAAAGAAAATGCAAAGAGATGCAACATCTCTTCGCAGTGCCGGTGAATCGAATCGATCGGAAAACACTCGGTCGTCGACGATTCGAGCCGTCTCGTCGTAATGTGCAGGGTACCAGCTAGTTATGTAGAAATTATTATAATTGTTAATATTCATATTTCCTGTATATATTTTGTAATTACGAGACAGCCACTGGGCAACCTAAATCATCCACCCTACGTTTGTTTTTAGAGCTATGTGATTGGTCCATTAGCATATTACGCATTTTAAGCTTTTTTATTCACGCTTAGCTTTTTATGTGTAGAGCTATATTATGCTATAGCTATATTACTATTATAGTTGCAACACGAATCGGTCAGCTCGGCCGGGGAAGAATTAAGTTCTCACAGAATACCAGCGTAAAATAGCTGCTCAACGCTACTGTGTTTCGTATGGTGAATGTAGAGAACTGGAGACCCTTTTTACTGGAAACGAGGCATTCCATCTTAGTCCTCACGTGTGACAACGCATCTTCATTTTGATTCGTAATTGACGATAGATGTAGATGCCTACGGTATCCAGCAACTAGTTACCATCAGGTGGACTGTGTGCTCGTTTGTCGCCCTTATCCTACATTTAAAAAAACATTAGCTTAGTGATCCGTTGAACTGTCGTTTACTTTTGATTTATGACGAATATTTTGATTACGGATTCTGTCATTTGGAGAAACTTTGAGCATAGCCCTAACCTTGCCGGGTGTCTCTGATGTTCCCCATTCACAGATATATTCATGCAATTAAAAAATCACGGCTGGGTTCTATATTAAGTCATCACAGGTAATACGCACTCATTGGCAAATTTATTTTAAAATTTTGAGGAATACGAAACGAGAATTGAGTTGTAATTTCTCGAACACTGCCCAGCCGAATTTGATTCGCCGATTGACTCTTTTGTCCAAGTTGGATTTACTCAGCTGGATAATCTGTCCTAGGTAAACATAGAGATATAAACTTTCAGGAGATTGGAACAAATCATGGTACGTATTCGATTCCTAGCAAAGTTATACAACATATAACTAAAACTCTGTGGTTACCTTTAATTGCAAATTGTATAAGTTAAGTACTGTGAACACTAAAGTCTCTTTAATAGAAACAAAAAATTATTTCACTGCCATCAATTCCATGCCTATGTACACCTTTATGTTCCTAAAAGAACCACAGGGTTGTTTGTTACGTTCTGTAACAAACAACCCGGTCGACTCACGTACACACACTATGGGTTTTTTTTTAATGATAAACTCTGAAGTACAACCTATTTAATAAAAAATACCATTTAAAGATGTTAGTAATAAAAATAAACGCGTCAAATATAGAAACTTCATTATTTTAACTAAGTACAAAAGTATTTTATTTTACAAGAATTTATTTGAAACTTAGCCCGGAATGCATCTAGGTGTCTTATGTGTTGTCGTGTTTCAAAGCGAGCTCTTGACACAAACGAGACCTTAAGCCCTGAGATAAGACTCAAATATACTTGAGCGACTTTGATATATCTTTTCCAGACTTTGGTTTATGTAATTTTTTTTTGGTTTTTGTATAAAAATATAATTTATTTATTTTTCTTGCTGTAAAATGATTTCTTTCTTCGTAAAACGCCAGAGGGAAAAAGAAGCAACTGATAGGCGACAGCGTCTTCCTAATCACAACTCAATAGCAACCTGCGGTTGTCAACCTGTAGCGAGGCCACTGTGCCAAATGCCCTCCTAGTTCTATAGGGGGGGTCTATGTACAGTAGTGGACATTTGATAGGCAGTATTAAATGATAAACAGCTGCAAATGTGTTTCACTAAGGGTAAGAGAGTTAGGATAAACACAAGCATTACATATTAGTCCTCTTGGGTAACACTGAGAAATAAGATGGAATACCACATCTGATTTCTAAAATTTAAATTAAAAGAAATGGGCTTCCTGATACATTTTACAACAGAGCACACAGTCCACCTTATGGTAAATGGATGATGTAGCCCACAGACATCTACATCTATCATAAATTAAAAATCAAAATATAGATGTGTAATAACCCTTACGGACTGAGATGAAATGCGAGACATTTTTGCTAGTAAAAAGAGTCTCCAGTTTTCTACACTTACCGTACAAAACACGACACAACAGCATTAAGTTAACATTTTACCTTCCTGCCTCATTCCGTCCTTCCCTAATCGATCTGACCCTTTTGCACTGCAGTATACCTTCTATCCAACCAGCTACAGCATGGCTCTACCACGTAAAGTTGCAGCGTGGTTCTACGTAAGAAAGATACGGACATTCCTAGTTTTATTTTATTTATACATTTTAAGTTATTTATCTCAATTGAATAATGTTATTAAAAACAAATTAATCCGCAATCGAATCAAAACATGTCGCATACGTACTCGAAATGAAAAAAAAACATGAACAGATTTTTGCATATAAAATGCTCATTCAAGCAGAAACTCCATATCCGGTATTAATACGGACGTGTTTTTGCGCTGCAGTATTACACTTTTTATTGCATTGAATTTTAGCTGATAACTCTGTAATATTTGTTCAATATAATTTTAGAAATTTTTGAATTAATATGATACACTAGCTGTTACCCACTTCGCTGGGCGTACTTTAACGTAAATAAGAAATTTATCAAAAATACTGTATGTACTCGGCATCTATGGCATAATATTTGCTTAATTTCATTACTTAGTTGAAGAATATTACCTCCTTTAATCTAAACAAACGTTTTTACATTGAGACCGTTAAGTTACTGTAATGTAAAGAAAGGTTTAGTGGATGCAGCTACCGAAGTATGTGGTGTTAGTAAGAGAAAGAATGAAAGGAAAAATAATACGTTATGGTGGGATGATGAGGTACGTATGGAAGTTGAAGCAAAGAAGAGAGCATGGCTAGATTTACTAGCAACAAAGGCTGGTAATTCTAGCGGTACGAATGATGATATTGAAAGAAAAAAGGCAGTCTTTAGACATCTTAATAAGAGAGTAAAAGAAGTAGTTGAAAGAAAAAAGCAAGAAAGAACGGATAAGAATGATAGAAGAATATCGGATAATTTCCAGGCAAATATTAAAATGTTCTGGAAACTTGTAAGAACTGCCAGGGGGACATTCAAAACAGCCTATGATGAATGCTATAAGAGACGAGAATGGCTATATTCTGAATGATGAAGTTTTGAGTTTAAAGAGATGGAAGGAATATTTTGAAAGCGTGTTTATGAGTGAGGAGACAACGAGTGTACTAAGTGAAGTAGAAATTCCGAAGGAAGAGGAAAGAGGTAGCGAGATTAGTGTAGGTGAAATAATGAAAGCAATGAAAAGCATGAAAGCAGGTAAGGCTGCCGGATATGATAGAGTTTCACTCGAAATGCTAAGGGCTGGAGAGGAAGTGGTGGCAGGCCTGCTGCACACCTTGTTTAATTTATGCTGGGAACTGAAGCGGGTACCGGTAGACTGGTGCAAAGCCGTGATAGTCCCAGTATATAAGGGAAAAGGGTCGCAGCAGGACTGTAAAAACTACCGTGGCATCAGCCTTCTTAGCATTGTGGGAAAACTGTATGCTAAGGTACTGATTGAAAGGGTCATGAAAGAAACTGATGGAAAAATTTGGGATGTGCAAGCAGGATTTAGAAAGGGAATGGGATGTACAGATCAAGTCTTTTCCATGCGCATGATCGCGGAGAAGTTTTTTGGTCAAAAACCAAAAGGTTTTTTGTGCGTTCATGGACTTGGAAAAGGCCTATGACAGAGTGAATAGGGATGTGCTATGGCAAACACTGAACTCATTTGGGTTGAGCGCTGGCTTGATACGGGCATTGGAGTCCCTTTATAGGGACTCTAGTGCTTGTGTTAGGATCAACGGGGTCTACTCGGACTGGTTTGACATCCATAAAGGTGTCAGACAGGGCTGTGTAGCTTCCCCGTGGCTGTTCAACCTATTTATGGACAGTTGTTTGCAAAATTTGAAAGTTGAAGAATGCGGATTAAGAATGGGTGAGTTAACCGTCAAATGCCTTTTGTACGCCGATGATCAAGTTATACTTGCGTCGTCGGCGGCCGAGTTGCAAATGATGGTTACATTAATGAACAGATCATTAAAAGAAAGGGGTATGAAAGTGAACGCAAGTAAGACGAAGGTTATGGTTTTTGAAAGAGAAGAAAGTAAAACGATTTGTGAAATAAGAATAGAAGGGGAGTTGATCGAGCAAGTAGACGAGTTTGTATATTTGGGCTGCGTATTTAGCAGGGATGGGAGATATGATAAGGATATAGAACGACGAGTGAATGCGGGAAATAGAGTAAATGGGGCCCTGCACTCTATTGTGAAGAGTCAAAATGTGTCGAAAAAGGCACGTATGGCAATTCACAATGCTGTGTTGGTCCCTACTTTAACATATGGTAGTGAAAGTTGGGTGTGGCAGAAGAAGCACGAGAGTAGAATGAACGCAGTAGAAATGCGGTCGTTAAGGAGTATGTTAGGGCTGAATCTTAATGACAGGGTAAGAAATTGTGTAATAAGAGAAGAGTGTGGTTTGCAAGATGATGTTGTGACCAGGATTAAGAAAGGAATGCTTCGGTGGTTTGGTCATGTGGAAAGAATGAATGAGGAAAGAGTGACAAAGAAAATTTATGTTGCAGAAGTGAATGGCAGAGTCGGAAAGGGACGTCCTAGGCGAAAATTTATCGACCAAATTGGCGATTTATTGAAAACGGGCCAAATTAGGAGTACCCTTAACCGACGAGCATGTATGCGGAGGTGTATGGATGTGAAGGAGGCGAGAGAGGTGTGTCAGGATCGTGCCAAATGGAAGTCTGTAGTCTCTGCCTACCCCTCTGGGTGACAGGCGTGAGTGTTTATGTATGTATGTATGTACCGTTAAGTTACCTTATTTATAATGCGGTGGATAAATTTCATCTTCGTCATTAAATCATTAAAGATCAAGTCCACTGCTGCCCACAAATAATGCCATACAAAACATACATACATCTATCGACTTACCGTCGTCGCACATACATCCATCGATTTACCGCATGCTCTGGATAGTGCCGCTGAGCGAAACCACACTACGGTCGGATCAAACACTGAACATGCTCAACTTTTACGTTTAATAGTGATGTCCTTTACACAAAACGGTAAAGGCGGCCAGTCTCAACAGCAACTCGTATTTGCGTATTCTGTGCAAGATAGGATAAAAGTGCCCAATTGTGTATTCAAGCACAAGTAAACCTCTATTCCCTCCCTTATAGCCTGGTGGGATGGTAATCAACATGACTGGAGGGCGACCAGGCGCAGGACCAACGGTTGCACATACGGCACGGGGGTGAAACACCGCCAACTTCCTGACTTAGGCCTGCTAATGAGAATTTCGTGATTAAAAAAAACTAATTTTTGGCCTAACTCGGCATTTGAACGCAGAGCCAATGAATCAGTCAAATATGTATAAACATGATGAAATATCTTTATCCCTAAAATAATAGCATATAGAGTTACCGTGACTCTAGTAATAAGGGACATCATACACTTATACGTGGTAGAGCCACGCTCTATATGTTTGTAGCACGATATATGTATATTACGTATTATTAAGTATATCAACAAGTTATGTACCTACTGAATGCGATAAGACTCTAATATGACCCACGATTCGCTCAATTTAACTAGATTAAGTAGATTTTTTTTTTCACTTGATGTTGTTCTACCTTATTCCATTTATTTATTTATTTCCATTAGTAATATAGAGAAACTAACATTCAATAGCACCAAAATAAATTCGATATGATCGATTCGAAAATAGATTTAAAAAAAAATAGAGACTTTTATGGCTAAAATTAACGTATTGTATAATAATATTTTTTTACTATTTTATACTGAGCACACCTCGAATGTTCATGTAGTGTTTTGAATAATTAATTTACTTTTATTAAGTACCGAAACACGTATTTATTTTAAAGAGAAAAAAAATCTAAGTGATAAGTTCAGTTTATCGAAAGATGTCTTGTCATCCATACCGACCAACTGACGTCCGGGTGAAATTATTTTTAACTAATTCCGTTTAATAAATAATCTTATAATTACGTCAGAAGTATTAATTGAATTCTCCTCTTGCTATGAGCGTACTATTTTCAAATCATATAAGTGCAAAATAAAGCTGGTGGAAGTGATTTGGTGACAATAGAACACTACATCTCCGCTTTGCGTTCGATGTGTGCAAAACTTTAGTTAGTGAGCGATGAGCCTATTACATTATATGTCGAAGCCTTCCGTTATTGAATGAATGAAAATTGAGATTTGTTCTTTTATATAATTATACGCATGAAAATTATTTCGAATTCCAGGAAAAAGCGATGTACTTATTACATTATATGTCAAAAATATAGTATATTAAAATTGCGATTAGAATAATAAAATAAATTTTGAAATACCTTTCAACATTAAATGAATGAAAATTAAGATTTATTCTTTTTTAGAATTATGTACATGAAAATTATTTGAGCCGGGGCGAATTCTCGATGCGATCATAGTTCGTGTCGTACCAGTGACTGACAGCAGTTACACAGTGAGACATCCCAAGGCCGAGGTCTACATCTGTGAGGAATCGAGAGGCGTAGTTTTAGCAGCAGCCACAATGATTGTGGTGAGCGTCGGCTACGATTGCAGCGGTCTCGAGGACGCAGTTCAGAGCGCGATCAACGCCGCAGTGTTGCACACGATCATCGTTGAATTTCTCGTCGAAGTCAAAGTGCAAGCAGCACGCGTACGCTACGCGAGCAGGAACACGAGCTGTCACTAGAGAAGGAGAAGCTAAAGACGTTTGAAAGGAAGGTACGTAAAGTGCGTGAGTGATGAAGTGAAAGAAACAGTTCGTTCAGGCGGGTTGAAGCGCCTGACTTCAGTCCACCTAACTACGGTTGAAGAAATAACAATAATAATCTACGCACACATCGCGACCGTTCTGTTTCCAGTTAGTTATATGCTAGTAAAACGGTCAGCTAACCCGACATTTACATCAATAAAAGAACCAAATATTTTATATACATCAAGGAAGTGAACTTTTATGTGCTCTTTATTTTATGGCGTTATGAATTTCTATTCAAAAAAGGAATATAACAAACATTTATATGAATTCTATCTACTTTGTTCCTGAAGTTGTATTAATACGATTTTATATAGAAAACAAGGGTGACAAAAGAGCACACAGTCCATCTGATGGTAAGTGGGTGCTTGGCCCACATACATTTACATCTATCATTGCTTAAGAATCAAAATGCGGATGAGTTGTCACCTCTTAGGAATAAGATGTAATGCTACTGAACTACCAGAAATGGAGCTATTCTTCTTACTGCTGGTTTATTTCGTAAAACGCGTGGTAGAGCCACGCTGCAGCTGTCTTATGGTTGTAGTACGAATGGGTTGGCTCGACTGGGAAAGTATCACGCTCTCACAGAATGCCAGCGTAAAATAGCTTAATGCTGCAAGAAAGAAGACGGACGGAACGCCACGTAATGTCGAGATCATGATCAACTTCTTCAAACCCACTCACGTACATATCTTTCTTATTTCTTTATTTACCAGCCCATAAAAGATCACAGCTTACCGTAAAGCAGAAGCAAATGCATGTGAAACCATTTGCTGGTCGCAGATTATTTTCAATGCATGTTTGTACGTGAGTGCATTTTGTCACCATAAATTAAATGGTTTTTGCTTCACTTGAAGTGAACGTAGCGCTCCCCTCTTACTTTCTTTGTAATGTAAAGAAAATTCAAGTACGTACGTTGAAGGTCGTAAACTTATTTAGATTGATAAAATTATGAGCTTAGCACCCGATCGTTCGTTGTTCGTACCGAATTTAGCCCCCATTTCACATGTATGAATATGTTTTTGACAGGATTAAAACTTACGATATGTACAAAAATTAAATATAACATTTTAGTTTTACATAGCATTGTTTATTCACATATTACTGTGCTTTGATTTACAATATGGCTGAGATATTAAAAAAAGGAAATCTTCATAATCTAGATTGGCGAAATTATTCAATGCGAATATTTATTCCTGCGTCAAAAGCGGACTCTTCACTAATACAAGGACTACTTAAGGCTAAGGATTTGTGCTTCAGCTGCCATTCTGAGCTGAATGACGGAGATCGTTCGTTCCTTTTAGAAGAGGTGCTTTAACTTTTTATAATCTCATAGATTTTATTTATTAAAAAGTAATGTCCAGTATATCATAATCATTATCGCCATTACAGTCCTTCACAAGTTCACTGTGAACACAGACGTCTCCGGAGAACGACACGAAGCCTCGTTCTCCGAGGACGCAAAAAAGTTATTTTTTTTTTAATTTATCGACAAGATCATAAGTGTAGCCTACTTAATGAGACATTTTTATATAGACGGAAGAATTAATACTGATTTCCTGGTCACTCTTTCAATCTTCAACTTAATATTCTAAACAAAAATAAGTATATGCAACGTTTATAAAACTCATTTCTTATTACTTAAACGAATTTAGTACACCCGTTGCAACTTATTATTTAAGATGATAATAATAAAGCAGAAGTAAATTAATATTAGGTCATTTTTTATTAAGTTTATACTACTTTTTTTATACAAAAAAATGTTGTATATATGTTACTTGTGTCTATGCCAATTCTCTAGTTAAAAATGCACAAAAATCAAATCCATACTAAATTAAAGGATCTTAATCTCAAATAAACGAGGACATCTTATTATAAAAACGGTTTCCTAATAACACTAACACCACGTAAAACAACATTGCTCCACAAACCATAAAATAATAAGGACATTTTATGTGACAATTTTATGACGCTATTCTTATATTGTGATATAAAATTTTCTTTACTACATGTTAGGCTCTCATAAAGTTATACCTATGCGCTGGTAAAGCGATGTAGCGTCATTTTATACATTACAGTAAATTATTAGAAAAGTATTTAGAAAACTTTGATTGGTGATTGAGGATTGAGAGCAAAACAATATGTTTAAGGTATGATTACGGTCTTTCTAGCTTTTATGTCGCCTGTTACAAACGCTTGATATCAAATGAGGTAATGGATTCTTTAGGGTAAGTGATAAAACTGTATTAATCTACTTGAATTGCAAATCGGGAAAGTAAAAATACTTGAACGATGAGGTACCCCTCATGAATTGAGTGAATCGAACTTGCAAACACGCGTCGACTGTTGTGTTATTTGCTCAACTGACACGTAAATGAAGAGATTTTAAATCGAATCATTACTTGTGATGAAAAGTGGATACTGTATGATAATCAAAAGTACTCGTCGCAATGGCTGAACCCTGGAGACCCAGCCAAATCCTGCCCTAAACGAAATTTGACTCAGAAAAAGTTACTTGTGAGTGTTTGGTGGACTAGCGCTGTCGTTCATTACATCTTTCTAAAATTTGGTCAAACGATTACAGGAACTGCAAACCATGAAAGAAGAACCAGCTGCTAAACAACCGAGATTGGTCAATCGCTCTAGGCCACTGCTCAAGGAACTAACCTAGATGAACGACTAAGTTAGATGAGCTACAATTGGAATGTCTGCGACATCCACCCTACTCCTCGGACCTTGCTCCAACAGATTACCATTTTTTCTGGAATTTGGGCAACTTCTTACAAGGAAAAAAATTCAACTCCGATGCGGCAGTCCAAACCACCTTCAAAGAGTTTATTGATTCTCGCCGCCATGGTTTTTTTAGTAAAGGGATCAATAAACTACACTGAACAATGAACACCTATGACACGGTAATTTTATCTATACAGTATTCCAACTTCATACAAACGGACGAAGCGAGAGCTATGCCTACGCGCCTCGATCTCGGTATGCGCTCGGCATGCAGACAGTCAAGACTGTGCCGCAGTGATAATTTTGTGAAATATATAAAAAAATGGAGGAAATAAATAATAGAATAAAAATAAATAAATAATAAATCCGAACTTCATTTAAAACCAAACATATAAATTGTAAAGTAGCTGCAGGTATCTATAACCAACTAAAAGATATTCATTTTCTTTACCTTGTCCATGTTTCCCAAAACAATTTTTAATTAAGCTTTATATTAGGAAGCGGATTTTTTATATTTACAAATTTAATAATAAAACATTTCGTAAGTCTCAGCCGAGGCGCACATATTTTTTGGTCGCAAATTAATAACACCGATTTGTTATTCAAACATAAACATGGTTTTTTAATTAAATCTACCAATCAAAAAACGACACGCATTGTTATTGAACACTTCAATTCAATTCACAAAGTACCTATTTTTTTTTATTGAAACAGAATCTACAGTTTGTACATTTACCAATATATATAAACAAGTTTTGAACATATCATGTAATATAGAAGCCTTTATAGATTTACATTTTTTTTATATTTGTTTATATAAAAAAGTATATTTACAATCATAAAACTAAATGGAAACACAAAGTAGGCAAATGTAAAAATGCTGGAGGCAGGCAGTCCTATCGTATGTTTACGTATCGCGCGGCTGTAGGCGTTTATTTGAAAGATACGGCCGAGTTACAATACTGTATAGATAATATTACCGTGCCTATGAGATGTCAAAAGTGCATAAATAACAACGGTGCATACTTTGATTAATTAAATATATTTTACAAAAAAAAATTTACTTTATATTCCTCCCGTACAAAACGCCAATTTCATATGTAAGGACCTATTATTTTTTGTATGGCGTGCAGAGAACTGGAGATGCAATTACCGGTAACGATGCATTCCATCTTGGTCCGCAGGGCTGACTACTACACTCTATCTTGATTTAGCACCGAGACTGGAAATGTATTATAAAACGCAATGACCAACCTTATGTGGAAATAAATAGGTATACGATCTAGATGTTGTTCGAATTATTATTCTTTAAAAAAGATACCATATATTATTATCAATATCTTTATTATATCTTTATAATTGCAATGTTTAATAAACATTGCAAATATATAATAAAGATAATATAATATATAGTATAAGATATAACGTAGTTTACGTATAGCATAGCTAGTAATAGTCTTGGATTTAAAAGCATAATAATGTAAGATAAAAATTAAATGTTTAACTTTTTGTCTTTTTAGGTAATGTTCAGTTTATGAAATTAATTTGTTAAGGACTGTATGTGCCAAAGTATAGAGAAAAAACTTCAGTAAAATATTTAACAAGTTCACTGCTGAACATAGACCTTCCGCATGGAGTATCTCATACGGGGGATTTTAGGTATCAGAACATGCTGCTGCCCATCTCCTGGTTTGTTCCCCTCTCTCGCCTCTTACGACGTCCACGGGACGGCATGGGGCAGTGGATGTTCTTACACCGCCACTACTTGGTAATGTGATTTTAAAGTTACCTGTAAGTTATTAAAGTTACAGCTTATATACGTCCTACTGCTGGACACGTCTCCTGTTATTTCTTAAATGGTAATTAAGTTAAGCGGTTAGTAACGCTGCTCCGCAGTGATTCTTAGACATGTAGAATTTCTAACGATGTTTTTCTTCACCTAACACAATGTAAGGCAGCATTTAAATTTGTAGCTAATAATTTCAGTGGTCCCAGTATTGAACCCAGGCTACTCGCGATTAATAATATTCATGCCGGGCATTTATTCACTGAGCTACTGCAGAAAATATTTTGGCGAGAAAAAAATATTGATCCTTGATTCAGGGCCAAAACAAAAAGGATTGCGAAAAATTGCTATGTTTCAATGAAAAACGATAATTCGCCAGTGCTTGTGGACAGCTTAGTAAGATTAATTGACGTGCCATCAATAACCAGACGTCATTTAAGCCGAAAGTGATTAGCACGATTTGGCGTTGCGTATTCTGAGGGTGAATCAATCACAATATAATCCTGTATATACGTGTGAGTAAAGTTAAGTCACAAAATAAATATCATCATCGTTATTAAACCCCCTCACCAGTCCACTGCTGAACATAATATGCTTCCCTCAAGTAATGCCAAAAAGCACCGTTCTGAACCACCTGCATTCGTCGACCTCCAGCATTTCTTACCAGGTCGTCATTCTAACTACTGAAGACCCGTCGTATACTCGTCGTTCAATACGAGGCTACCACTTAAGAACCTTTTATATACATTAGTCGACGTCTGTCAACTTATATAGACGGCCCAATGCCACTTGAGGATGCTGATCCTTTGGGCTATGTCGATTACTTTGATTCTGCTGCGGATATCATCGTTACCGTTACAGTCTATTAAAGTTCACTGCTGAACATGTAGGCCTTCTCTATACATTGCCTCATAGGGGGGTATACCATAGTTGCCACGCTTGGAAAGCGGGTTTGTAACCACATTTTTTTTTATTTTTAGTTGTTATAAGAAAGACGGTGCCGCCCATCTCCTGATTTGTTTCTCTGTGTCACCTCTTACGACACCCACGATCTGACCGTGGATATTCCTACACCACCACTACACAGTAACTATATCGTACGTATCATCGTTACGATAAATATAATGTTATCACTTTGTAATAATTTTCTTATGCAAAACTTTTTGATTAACGAGTTGGTAATGTAAATTGAGTACTAGACTTACGAGTACTTGTGTACTCAGAAAAAATAAAACAGCTTAACATACAAAATACTCATCCGTGTAAAAAATTCATGTTGCATGTTAGCTGTTTTACTTAAATTGAAAATACTTTGTAAATCCGTACACTCCCGCGTTAAAACTATTATTCCAGCCCTTCTAGTTTTCCTCAAATTAATGCAGTCCGCCGTAAAATGTTTTCAGCATATGCTTCATTCCATAGGCCTAACTGTTTATTTTCCATTTCTACTAAAATCACAATTGCTAAGCCTTTACTAACGTTTCATATTTGGCCTTCGTAAATGAGACCATGTTTCAGAATGCCGCCACTGGTCAAGATATTTTACTAAAGATGTTAAAAATTAATTTTCCAAGATCCGCATAATAAAATACCTAGTCGTACCTAGTCCGAAGAGCACCTCCCGCCCTCCCTCAATTGCGTGCACTACCCACGTCACCACTAATCCCAACACCATTTAACAAGGAAAGCCACCGAGTCGATAATACGACTAGTATTTCGGCCTCTATACGAGGGTGGGAGGTGCTTTCCAAAATAGGTAAGACACATCATTTAATTTTTATACGCTTTGTAACGGTTTATTCAATTAATTAGATATTTTACGACTGGCGATAATGAGATGGTTATACCGCCATCTACCGGTGGCCATGACACTTTTTCTATTTCCCACAGTTGCCCCTTACGAAACCCACGGGATAAATTGGGGTGTGTGAATATTTTTTCGCAGTCACCAGACGGAAATTCTAAATAAAATTAAAATAAAATCTTAAACATAATTATATACTGACTGACGTTTTTTACCCTAAGGATAAATATTTTTGCCACAAACCTCTGCTTAGTTCACCTAATAAGACCCGTTATTAGTATTGTTTTTAGTGTAAAAAAGTCAGCTGTATATAGTTATAAAAAGGATTAAATAAAATTTACTTTTAACGGGGAAAAGGTAATTTTATAAAGGTATTGATGGTGGGAGGTATGAGGTAGGTGAATGTAAAGGAGGTGATAGAGTTCTGTCAGGATCGTGCTAAAAGGAAATCCGCAGTCTCAGCCTACCCCTCTGATTAAAAGGCGTGAGTGGTTAGGTATGCATGCATGCAATAAATACATATTAAAAAAAATTAAAGGAAAAATGCTATCGTGAAAATATCTTGAGATCTATATTGAATTTTAGCGAAGTTAAACCTAGATGCCGACCAAGCGTGTTATGTCTCATCTCGTTTCAAAACGGGTTCTTCACTCAGTCAAGTGCAGCTTTAGTCTTAAGATCTGCTACTCAACATTTTAAGGCGTCCTTTTGAGGTATTTGTATGCTTCATATGGAGCCTTTTTGACGTTCAGTTGTATTTGAAAATAGACTCCGTGGAAATAGTGATGATCACATATTATTATGAAAAGACTATTTAGTAATAATTCAAGTATTGCTCTTCTCAAAATGCACTTAACATTAAACTTCATTTATTAAATTAATCATGGTTTTATGAAATATTTCTACTAGTATGTAGCGGAGTGAAGTGAGAAATGAGCGCACGGACCATCTGATTAACCATTTAGAATCCACGTCTTATTTTCTAAAAAGAACGCTGTATTCGCTTAGAGACTCAGTCTTTACAGTACTCGAGCAACCCGGGTTTGAACCCCACCGGCACCAATGAAATTTTTAATACAAAAGTGCAAGTGGTTTAACACGTGATGAGAAAACATTGTTAAGAATTTTGCATATCTGTAAAATTCCCATGCATTGAGGCAGCGAAGTTGAAACGTCCTTACATTAAACCCTCTCAAAAATGAGAGAAGATCAGAGTCAGTTTTGGGACGTGTATAGTTTCTAACCTTCTTTAATGCAGATTGTCCCTTGAGGCTAAGATGGAATGCCACGTTGTCAGTGAAAATGGTCTCCTATTCTTGTCAAACACACTTCGAAACACAGTAGTTCTATGCTGCTATTTTTACTGGTATTCTTTGCGTGACTAGTCCTTCCCTGGTTTAATCAACCCGTACCTGCTGTAGCCATAACAAGCCAGCTTTGTGGCTCTAATACGAATGAAATGCCTGCCTCGTTGGTCTAGTGGTTTTAGTAGTGTAACTGCTGATCATGAGGTCCTGGATCCGAATCCCGGGTCGGGCCATAAAAATCAATTATTGAGTGTTTCTGTCAAGTAATTCTCAGTAGCTGCCCGGAGTCAGGAAGTTGGCGGTGTCTCACCCCCGGGCCTCGGACAGCCCGTAAAGCCGCTGGTCCTGCGCCTGATCTCTCTCCCGGTCGTGTCGGTTTACCGTCCCATCGGATTACGGGAGTGAGGGAATAGAGAGTGCACCTGTGCTTGCGCATACACTTGGGCACTATAATCCCGTCTTGCGCCGATAGTTAACCTCCGTTGACGCAGGCCGCCGTGGCCGAAATTCGGTCTGGAAGACATTATTATTATTATACGAATGAAATATAATTTAATTTTAGTAGAGCATCCAACGGCGACATGTAGCCAGCCTGGTGGAAACAATTAAAGCGAAAATTAGTCATAATTGCAAAATAAATTCCTTATTTAGTTTAAAAGCGATTCTAAATTCATTTGTTTTATCGAAATCACTATTATTATAGTGTACTTACTATTATAGTGTACCAGAGGCCCCAGGTACTAGCCCCGAGCTTTCAGGTTAACAGGGGTCTCGAAAATACTTTAATAATCCATATACTTGTAAAAATTTAATTAAATCTAGAAAAAGAGAATAATGTTAAAGCATCGATATGAATTGAATACATTAAATGTAGGTGTATTCAACTCTATATCAGCGGTTACTAAATCAGATGGAGCATATCTAATGTTTACTTTTATTTTAATTATTGTAGACTCTTTTTAGAACTTTGGCCTAACCAAAAATAAATCAGGAAAGATAGATAAAAGAACTCTCTAACTCACTCTAAGCTCGCAACTCAAACTCGCAAGCGTGGCAACTATGGAAAATATCTCTCTTATGAGGCAGTCTCTAAGGAGATACCTATGTTTATTGCGTAATGACTTATGTTATATTTTGTAATATTATTTGCTGTAATGAACGTATAACGTTCATTACGAGATAACGAATAACGTTCTTGGCGAGAAAAACAGAGATGTAAGCAAAATAATAAACAGAGGTTGGATTAAATGGCGGCTTGTCACAAACAAAGTTAATTGAAAATGTTCATGGGAAAAACTTCAAGATAACCATCAAACCCGTCATATTGTATGGACCCCGTGAGTTGGCCTACAAAAATAATAGATGAAAAAAAGGTAAAGATTTGTGTAGCTGAAATGCGTGTAGCGGCGCAGTCGTCGCGCCAGAAGCGAAATACACCGAAGCCTAAATCACGCTATCAACGTTCCGAATCATAAACAGTATATATAGAACATCTCCGAACTATCACACGGAGTGTCGGCCGCTCCCCGGGCAGAACACCTTGCCCGGCGGGAGATCTCCCCTTTTCCTTCCACGGCCACAGTGGTGACTAACCGACGTGATCTGAACATGCAACCAACAACCTTCGGAAACTTCAAGCTTTCATCATCGTCAAAAATACCCCACCTATTCGCTCCCGAGCAGATATCGTCTGTAGTCTTCATATCCTGCAAGCCATCTAGCTTCACAAGGTTCATGGCAGCACTGGAATAATAATGCTTCCTATTCCTTCAAGCTACTCTCTGCGCCATACAGTGTTCGGCACGGCTCTGAGCCTCACTGCTCGCCTCTGCTTCACGGCGCTCTCGCAGATTACTTGCCTTCTTCTCGACTCACCGCAGACTACAAGGCAATCTCCTGGCACTTGCACATTCGTCGACAACTCGACTGCACTATCGACCTCCGGTCTGAGCAGGGGGGTGATGTAGCGGCGCTGTCGTCGCGCCACAAGCGAAATACACCGAAGCCTAAATCACGCTATCAACATTCCGAATCATAAACAGTATATATAGAACATCTCCGAACTATCACATGGAGTGTCGGCCGCTCCCCGGGCAGAACACCTTGTCCGGCGGGAGATCTCCCCTTTTCCTTCCACGGCCACATGCGTATATTGAGATGGATGTGTGGGGTGACGAAATTAGATTTAAAAAAAATCAGTAGTCGAAATGGAATTATCAGGTGCAGCTTTAATTTGGCCCCAGTCATTGTTATGGCACTTCACGTATAGACAGGGAGCAATGCCAGGAGTGATCTAGACTATATTTTGTCGGAAAAACTAAGTTTAAAAAAAAAACAAAAATCAATATGTAAATTGTTTTTGATTACTTTAATTCTAAATACGCCACCTTAATAAATATTATGCAGGTGAAGTTGGATGACCACCCTTTACTACAACAATGCTAGGTAGACAACCTTGCTTGTTTCGAAATATCTCTTTTTTAATTTCTCTGGGAACATGAGGAAACCCTACAAAAATATTTTTAATAATCCTTACACATAATAAATGAGAAATTACCTCTTTATCTATTTGAAGACTAAAATATGTAAAGTTATATTACTAAATATGAACTAAAATTGATTTTACTTACAAAATAACTATTAATCAATTTAACATTCAGATTTTATTCGTATTCAAATCAATATCTTGTTTTAATAAATCAAAAACAACCATCACAGGATCCCTTGTTCAAATATTCCGAGAATAAACATGCGAGATATGCAAATTTAGATAGAATCGACGCGCATTGACCGCCGTCTGCTTTCCACCTAAATACTATTGTCGAACATTGTTCCAGAAGCTGAGATTTTTCATTTTAAATCTAACAAAGCATTAAAATATTTCTAACTTTAAAAAATATATTATCATACAGTAGCATATGTTTAGCAGTATTCAAAAACTTTGTGTCAGTGCTAATATTTGTTATTACACATCGACTGCTACTTTGGCCTAGTGGTCGTAAGAGCGACTGCTGATCGCGAGGTCTTGTGTTCAAACCTTGGAATTTGTGCAAACAAATCTACAGTAGCAACTCAAATTAAAAAAAAAATTGGCGGTGCTTTACCACTGTGCCTCGGAAAGCACGTAAAGACACAATAAGAAATATTTCATTTTATTGCCATTTGGCAGGCTGTTTGGCAAACGGATAACAGATTCCTTGCAAATTTAGCGGTACTTTTACTGCTGATTTGGGGATTTTATATCTAATTAAACCATCTACGGTTATACTAAAATCTATAGGCAGTCTTGTGATCTTCTCGGGTTTTTTCTAAGCCGAGTAATAAGATAAGTTTGGGTTTTAATTTCTCTTGTGCCGCCCGCAGATTGCTAGATTATTTCTCAATCCTGAGAATATATAATATTCATAACACTTTAGAAAGGATGGATTCTCACAAAAAATTAGCATATTGACATATCAAGATGAAAGAAGCAGTAGAAAACCGGAAAATCCGTCGGCGTTTGTGGGCATCTGAGCTCGATTAATTGACATGTCATCAATAACCGGACGTCATTCGAGCGTAAGCGATAACGGTATGTTGGGGTTGTGTACTTTGTACATATATATATATATATATATATATATATATATATATATATATATATATATATATATATATTGTTCATACTTTACGAATCGAGCAACATACGTTCACATAATTGGCTTGCTTTTCTCTCTTTATTAAGAGATCTTTTGTATGCAGATATGTCTATCACATTAGACAAACTGAAAATATATACAGTAACCATTAATCTGCATATACACAATGTAATATTCAGATGGGATTATGCAGAATGCCTCGTGCAAATGTTACTTGTCAAATTGCAAAGTTCATGCCAGCCTGAGAAAAACACATTGCCTTGCGGTATCGGCGTAAAAAAGTGTATCACAATATTTATTCCCTAGGGCGTCGCGACAGACGTGCGATAAGGAACGATTAAGGTATGGATACTTGGTTGGGTCTCTCCCGTTGTGAGGGGGATGAGAGTTTGCTTTAATCGACACGCTTGGCGCTTGATGCAGCACGATTGACGCCCGCAATACCACATATGTTTCATGCTGCTGTGCGTCTCCGGCCTAAGTAATATTTTACTGGAATTGACCATATTAGCCTCTTGTGACCCCTGCTGCTATATCACCATCATTACAGACACAGAACAGAGTCCACTGCTGAACGTAAGCCTCCTCCAGTCCTCCACAGATTGCTTCTGTTTGGTACGTATATATTAAATGTAAAAAAAAAATGTGTACGTCAAAAGTAGCAGTTATAACATATCCCTCGTACTATGGGACATGCAGCAATCCTAAAAATTACTTGTTGTGTTTTTTTATTTGTCTGGCTTTTGGAATCGTAATAAACAAGGGGAAAGAACATAATATCTGTTCGTAGCCACAACATAACACTGAAAATGAAATTCAACTAAATAGAAAAAAACTTATATTTAATCTAGGGCTGCAGCAACAAAGCGACTATCGACTCGGCACAAGTTTAGGATCAAAATTACCGCAGCACTGTTATTCTGGCAGTAGATTGGGTTGAAAAATTCACTAATCGGAAGCAGCTTTAAATAATTTTAAACTGAATTAAGTATTTTAACTTTGACTTTTAACATTTGCGATATTTCGCACAGAGTTAGGCCTTTATAATAAGTATATATCTATAACATTAATATAATTTTTCGTGTTTCATTCATTTTTAAAATTCATTTATCGATAGTTTAAATAAGTTCTTTCATTATCGTTAAACCCGTCTAGTTCGAGTTTCCTGGCATCATGAAATATTTAATTTTATCCTCATATATGAAAGTTTTATCCCGAAAATCCCGAAGTTCGGACCTTACATGTACGCAGATGAGATTGTCAAAACTTTGGTAATTAACGAACTTTATTCCCTAAATGACGAGCAGTCAGAAATGTCGTACAAAATGTTGAATAACAGTTTTAAACGATAAAATTTGTCACTAAAATTGTTGCTATACGCTACATGTATATTATGGTTGCAACGTGGATGGGTCAGCTGGAACGCAGAAGGGACACGCTCTAACACACCAGTGTAAAATAACAGCGTATAGCTGCTATACTTCGTATGGTGAGTGGAGAGAACCGTTATCATATTTTTTCATCCATTCCATTTAAGACCTCGGGGGTGAAAACGCATTGGCATTTTGATTCTTAATCGAGTCGTGAGGCCACAGTAACCTCTAACATTCAGGTGGACTGTGTACTTAGTTGTGACCCTAGTCTTATACAAAATATTTTGGCTAACTGAAGATTGCATCAACAATTATTCCGACATATACTTAGTTATATATCTTTAATAGGTAAAATTGTCTGTTTGTTCCAAGTTTCAAGCCCTGTGGAATTTTTACTGTAAATTCTAGAAAGTAGCACCGCTGTACAATTTGCTGCTATTAACTTTTTAATTTTTTGTTTTATTCTTTCGAATCAGTGTCACATCGTTATTGTAAAAAATATTCTTACCATAGATTGATTCTTTGACTAACACCATAACTTTTAATCATTGAAGTAAGGTCTCTACCTAATATAACATTCCATACCATGACCGTAAAAAGTATATGCAAAAAATATATAAGTTAACTCGGTCACAACGCGACTGTTCCGTCACCGACCAACATCTCCGTTCACCGTCCATCACCAGCTGATGATCTGACTCATTCGTGCTACCTACCTGCAGCATGGCTCCACCACGTATATTATGTATTGTGGTGGACGCTTAGCTCCTAACCTGACACTGTTATAAAAATATGTTTTTAAATTATAAAAGTTTGTTACTATTTTCTTTGTACAACTGCTGACCCAATGCTAATTGGATGGGACTGTTGTAGCATCGTAACCGCCTTCAAACAAAGAAGGCCGCAGCACGTTTTGATGCATGAGAACTAATATTAGAAGCCTCACCAGCCTAGCTACAATATCGTCTTTTCTCAAGCCAAACTTCAGTAGAGAAGTAGAGAGTAAGTGAAGGATATAAACAGCTAGTCGTATATCAGGTCGTATACAGTAATAGTAGTATTAGGTAATCTTGGTTTCAAGTGGGTTTTAGATTTTCGTGGGCTGTAGTAGCTACTTACATCATGTTAATTCCTTGTTTATTTTTATTTTATGAAAAAAAAACTACGAACCGATGATATATTGATTATTCCCGATATTTCGTAGTGACAAGTACTTTACAGTTAAACATTTTAGCCTAGAAAATACCGAGGTCTAATCAACTATCACAGCCTATATAAGTTCACAGATGTACATAGCCCCACCTCCTCCTTTAATCAACTCATTGTCTTAATAGGTTGTCACTGCATCTAATGGGGGCGCCATACACATCGTCTGCCGGTACGAGACTGCCACTCGAGTTAAACTTTTTTCCTCATCGATTTTCGGTTTTTAGATCTATATGGTCGACCCCTTACCACTTCAGCTTACTAATACGTTGGGCTATGTCAGTTACTGTACTGTACCACAGAATAAATAATAGTACTACACTGTACTCTGTACTCCCTGCGTCTCGTCGCCCGCGCCTTCTTGTGTCGTCTTGTGTACTGTCGATATCGAAAGTGTTAGCGAATACCTGTTATAAAATTTTAAACTTTTGCGATTATTTTTGTACATTTAAAATACTGTTCTATAATATTTTCAAATAGTGTGCAAATATTTATTACTTTATAAATTATTTTGGGACTATTTAAAATAGCGTAATTCGTAGTATATTGTATAAAGTTGTAAATATTTTGTTATTTTCTACAAGATGATTTTTTTTTGCAAATCATTGCATATAAAATGTCATTATAATCGAAGGCTATCGCATAGTATAGTTTAAACAGCAATCACAAATACAAAATATTTTATTTCTTTAACTAAGTGTACATAAAATGCAGAGTATTATTTAGAAGCAGTTAAAACCTAACGATGATATATAAATATATCGTTCAGTTTTCATGGAGACTTTGATGTGTAGTTATAATGTTGACCTTTGACTTTTTACATATTAAAATGCCATAATAAAATTTTCATTTTTTTGCTTGATTGTACATGCGCAGTGGACTCTATTTTATTTCATCTTTTGTGGCACGACCTATAGCAGACTGGCGGGAAGGCGACCGACTGAGCGATGAGCGAGCGTGTCGAATTGTGACGTCACATCGCGGTGTGAAGCAAAGCGGTCGCCAGTACCGTAAAACACCACTTTACTCATCAATATTTTAGGCATTTTATAGGTAGAAAAAAATACCGTTAAATTCGTAATTTTTTATACAATTTTTAATACCCTTAACAAAATTGGGTGGTCAGACCCATTATGTATAATGATTTATTAAACAGGTTTAGATTTACAAATGGATGCGGTAGGTGGCACTGTTTTTGAATTCCAAAAATCATTCATGTGAAGCCGGACCTGATTGCTTGTAATATACCTGCTTGTATATAAATATTATATTTAGTTATCCTTTTGTTTTAAATAGTCTCACTGGGTTTCTTGCTGGTTCTTCCCAGGACAGAGATTATTTCCGAACCAGTGGTAAAGTAAAGAATGGCTTTCAATAAGAATTACATGTTATCAATACTGAATAAATATGATTTTATTCTATTCTTTAATATAAAAAAACCAATCGAAATAAAAGAGCCTTCATTGTATTTAATGGCTTCCAATGTAAATAATAAGGCATGCTTAGTAAATCTGAAAAGTATTTTGAAATGGAAAATTGAGTCATCACTCAAATTAATATCCCTTTTATGTAAAAGTAAGTGTACTACGGTCCACCTCTGAAGTGCACTGGGAACACATATGTTCACTATGCAGACACTTGTAGCACCGTAATGGTCTAGGTGGCAATATTTTCACCTGTTCTGCCACCCATCCGATCAAAAGGCGCCCGCCTCCTTCAACTTTCTTGGCTGCAGGTACTGGTCAGCTCACTTGCTGTGCAATGGCGGCGACAACTTTCTCTTTACTGATAGAGTCGTCCAGGCCAGAGATGCGCATCTCTGCACATTTCCTTGGTCTAGATACTCTAGCGACCTCTTCAGGCAACGACTCCTTTAATATCTTAGCCAGGGGAGTCAGATTTATCGCCACTCGTTACTCCTGGTATCTCCAAAATATGGGCTCCAGTAGCCGCCTTTCGCAGAGATTCGATACCAAGGCTAGCAAGGTCAATCTTCTTTCTAGCCCCTGTCAACACCTTTGCATATGCGATACCACGATCTCCAGTCCCGGACTACAGTGTTATAACTCCAGCCGCGGATTTTGGAGAGCACAGTTTCACAGACGCTGGTCTCTTGGAAGGATTGACAGTTCCTGCCTTGCGTTTATTATCTCTTCTCACTACTGTGGTACAGCCTTCTTATGTGGACTCTTGGGGTTGAGGGCGAGATTCTGTTAGCTGGTTAGTTGCCATTTCTATGGTTCTCTCTTCGTATCCTTTTCCCTTTCTGTTTCCCTTTTGTATTTCCAGCGCGGGAATTTTCTTTTTGCCTGTTCTTGTTTTTCGTCGTAGTATGTCTGCATCATTTACTACAGCTCTGCGCTCATCAGCAGCCAGCGGAATGTGGACACGCTTTTCTGGGAGAAGCCGCTCCTCAAGCACCTCCAATCGCGAATTCATCATGTCACCAACTTGGTGCATAATGGAACTTATCTATTCCTCACTTTCCTTGTCTCCTCGCATACGAGGAGTTGGTGGAGCAGGTGTTTTGTTGCCCCACGCCACTACAAGCCGCATATCAGATAGCTCATTACGAAGCTCCTCTATTTCACTAATCCTAGCACTACAACTTCCAACACGATTACACAAGGAAAGACATACCACCGTCGATTATACGACACGTATTAGAAATAGAAACTTTTTTATTCAATGTAGATTATAAAAATACTTACTGAAAGTCACTTTTTTAATTTACCACTGGTTCGCAAAAAAATCTCTGTCCTGGGAAGAACCAGCAAGAAACCCAGCGGGACCATTTTTTTAATAATAGCTTACAATCATGTTTACAATCAACAACACAAGACAAATTAGAAATAGCTTGGTAGCAATCACCCTTCCCAGGGGTTATTATCATCTATAAATTCCTTAATATTATAATAACCCTTTTTATACAAACTTAGTTTAATAACATTTTTGAACTTTGTGTATGACAAATTTTGTATATTTTCTAAGATTTTGTTGTAAAAGCGTATACATCGCCCCAAGAATGAATTACTGACTCGGTGGAGTCGAGTAACTGGTACTACCAGCTTGTGTCTGCTCCTAGTATTTACAGAATGAATATCACTTATTTTCGCAAAACTACTTTTATTTTTGTGTACGTACATTACATTTTCATAAATGTATTGAGAGGCCAGAGTTAATATATTAATTTCCTTAAATTTTTGTCTCAGTGACTCTTTTGGTTTTAAATTATATATTGCTCTAATGGCCCTCTTCTGTAAAATAAATATAATTTCAGTGTCAGTCGCGTGTCCCCATAGCAAAATACCATACGACATAATGCTATGGAAATAACTGAAGTAAACTATTCTAGCTGTTTCAACACTGGTAAGAGTTCTAATCTTTTTTATAGCATATGCTGCAGAACTAAGTCTGCTAGCTAGTTTTGATATATGGGGGGAGCCATTGAAGCTTTGCGTCCAGTGTGATTCTAAGAAAAATGGTGGTATCAACAAGACTCAGTTCCTCCCCATTTAAAATTACATTAGTATTGACATGTTTAACATTAGGAGTTACGAATTTCATACATTTAGTTTTAGTTACATTCAAATGCAAATTATTAACATTAAACCAATTAACTAACTTAGCTATAGCATTATTTACTTCGTCGTAATTTAATAACTGTAGTTTTAATTTGAAAATTAATGAAGTATCAGTATTCAGCAAATAATACTATATCATGGTTATCCCCTACTATGTAAGGTAAGTCATTGATATATACAAGAAACAGAAAGGGGCCGAGAATTGAGCCCTGAGGCACGGCCATTTGTACAATCGACCCGGAAGAACTCATACTATTAATAACAAGTTTTTGTGTTCTGTCACTTAAATATGAAATAATTAATTTAAGAGCATCATTTCTTACACCGTAGTGTTGAAGTTTCCTGATTAATGTTTCATGGTGAACACAATCAAAGGCTTTGGATAGGTCACAGAACACACCCAAGCATCCTGTGAATTCTCCCATGCATTAAATATATATTTGATCAGCTCAACACCAGCATCAGTTGTCGAGCGACCCCTTGTGAAACCAAATTGATTTTTATGAAGTAATTTATTTACATTTAAAAAAAAATTAACAATTGATCAAGAATAATTTTTTCAAAAATTTTACTAAGTGTTGGCAGTACAGAAATAGGTCTAAAATTAGCGGGGTCCAATGTACTACCAGATTTAAATAAAGGTATTACTTTACTATGCTTCATTAAATCAGGAAACACACCAGATTTGATACTACTATTAAAAATAATAGATAATTGAGGTGCGATTGTATCTATTATAGACGCAATAACTTTAACAGAAATCCCCCACCGATCGGCGGTTCTCCTAATATCAATAGTCTTAAAATATTTTACAATATCTTTTGATGAAACTTTATGAAATGTAAAATTCTTTGTACACACATTTACATTTTGTTTAAGTAATGATACGGCGACGGTAGGAGAAGAATTCAGTGACTTAGTGGTTAAGTTAGGAATATCAGTAAAATATTTCTCAAAAACTATTGCATTTATGCTATTATGGTTAGTATCCGCTAAATGGAAAACTGCAATATCTGCCTACCCCTCTGGTTGACAGGCGTGAAAGTTTAAGTGTGTATGTATGTAATAAAGACACTTTAATTAAAAAATATCTTGGGATGTATATTGTGTATTAGCGAAGTTAAACCTAGATGCCAACCAAGCGTGTTATGTCACCTCGTTTCAAAGTGGGTTCTTCACTCAGTCGAATGCAGCTTGAGTCTTAAGATCTGCACTTCAACAATATAAGGCGTCCCTTTAAGGTATTTCTTTGCTTCATATTGAGCCTTTTTAACGTTCAACCGTATTTGAAGAGATATTTCATAGAAATCGTGATAATTATCTATATATTATTTTAAGGAGATTATTTGTTAAAAATTGCTCTTGTAATTGATGTATTGCTAATGTACACTAAATATAAAACTATAACTTGATCTATTTGTTCTTTTTAAATTAAAGAATACTTCAAAACTTGTCAAGTTCTTTTACATGTAGCACGAGGCTGCATGAAGCAGCGAGCCTGATGCATCCTTACATTAAACCCTCTCAAAATGAGGGAAGGCCGAGCTTAGCTTTGGGACGTAAATAGTCTGTAACTTTATTTTATGCAGATTGTCATCCTTGAGGACTAATATGTAATACCTCATTACCAGTGAAAAGGGTCTCTGTTCTCGTCAAACGCACTTCGAAACACAGAAAAAAATGCTGCCAACTGACGCTGATATTCTGTGTGCGAGTAGACCTAGTCGACCCATACGTGCTGCAGCCGTAACACGTTGCGCCGTGGTTCTAGAATTTAATTTTTTTAAATGGATTCTAAATTCAATTTTCTTAATCAAACTTTACTATTAGCCATCAGATGGAAAGTTGATAGTGTACCGGAGGCCAAAGCACTAGCCCCGAGCCTTCGGATTAGCAGGGGTATTAAAAACGCATGCCCTTATTTAGGAACACTTAAACCTATTTAAAACACATTTGCTTCTTGCAAAATAACTATTATTCATTTACTAGCTTTTTACCCGGGGCTTCGCGCGCGTGGGCTTGAATTTAAAAACATCGATAATACTATTTCGTACTAAAATTAGCAAAACTGGATCACTTGTAGAGACACGTCGGTATCTGTGTCTATATTGCATTATATGCTACAGAAACACATAAGTTATTTTATCAGAATCGCGTAAATATCATACGTCATGCAACACTTTTTTTATATCGGGCTTCCGATGTGTCTTTATTTACGTAAAATTGTGCTTTATTGGAAATGCGTTATTTACATAATATTCATTATTAAAGTTGATATAGTCTTGATGAAATAAGGTTTAGTTTCATGGTCTTTATTAATATTGGTCCCATTGAATATTGATTGGCACCACATGCCAATATTTTTTACATTCGATTAGACTTCAAAATTTCATAAATGTATTTCTATTCACGGAGAACTTGTGAGAAGAACTAAATTCATGAACCGGAGCAGAAATCTACATAAGATGGGCAGCAGCGTCTTCCTGACCACAGCTCAAAATATTAAAAACACGCAGTTGGCAACTCGCATGACGAGCGTGGCAACTGTGGCAAATATACAACTTTATTAACTTTATTAACTATTGGAAATCCAATTGATGAACGGGAGTAGAAATAATACATTAGCCATGTAGAGGTGACGAAAAAAAACCACTATCCCATTTCATCCCGTGGGTGTCTTAAGAGGTGACAGAGGAAATTGAAACAGGAGATGGGTAGCATCTTCTTGATAACAGCGCAAAGTAATAAAGAGCTGCGTTTGCCAAACCGCTTGCCAAGCGTGAATACTACTGCAAATACCCGGTCTATTTGTCATACAATGGGGGAAGCCTATGATCAGCAGTGGGAAGCCCTATTAAAAGTAAAAAGTAGGAGCCTAAATACATCCCACTACTGGGCACAGGCCACAGCGAGTTTAGGTCAAAAAGGAGTTGGTTAAGTTAAATCCAACGCTGGATGACCGACTTCACATACCTATACCTAAAAATGATTTCCGAAATATTTTTTTAACATCTCAGATATGCAGATTTCCTGCGATGTTTTTCTTCACCATTGAGAACGTGGTAAATTGAAACTTCAAATTGCAGATAAAATATGAGTGGAGTCAGCGCGGATCTAATTTGAGTTGCTTACCACCTTCGTACCAACTAAGAAATTTACGTTTAGATCGGTTTGATTAGAGGCTTATACAGATGGCTTTCAAGATTCTACCAGTGCAGTTCTACTTATAGTTCTTCTACTAGTAGTTTCTTATAGTAAAATTAAAATAAACCAGTGTTTTTGCTTTCTTTGATATTTATAGTACTTTTTCATAAGAACCTGTTCATTTACTCATGTGAGCTATGTAACCGGGACTGTCACAAAAATTTTAGTAGTTAAATCCGAAAATATGTAATCTATATTCATATACGACAAACTGCTTTATAAATCTCATAATGACGAGGCATGATCCTAAACACAAGTTTTATAATGCCTCAAAGTATATGATCCACTGCAGTAAACAAACCCAGAAAAATATATGATATTGTCCAGGATATATGCTGGTTAGATAGTGTGTTGAAAACATGATCCCACTAATTTAATACGATAGAAAAAAATCACAAACATCCTCTAAAAATTTCTTTTAACAAGTAAAAACCATACTAGTATACATGCAATCATTCTGATTTTTGTCAGATTTTTATACATTCAACATATTAACGTTATAGTGTTTTAATTTTTTATTCCAACTAATAGTTTTTTTTTTTAAATCGCATATTTTTATTTCTGAAATAATACGTACGGATGTTTGCGTAAACGCCTGTGCAGTCACTGCTGGCTGAGGCCTGGTGCTGTAGAGACGTGTCGCTCTTTTTGCTGCAGTATTTACGTTAAGATTTTTACGCCTTTACGCCTTTAGTACACCTACGCATTCGTATGCGGTAGCGAAACAACGAAAAAAACTGTATGGCAGGTTTTCGCATATGATATGTCTCACTCTAGCACATAGATAGATGAAATAGTTGCGTCCTTGTCAGTATTGTTTCGCAAGGACCTGCGAAATGGCCGTTACGGCGCCTCTACACGTTGGCCAACACAGTGGCGAATGTAATGGCCAATAGCATTGGCCAACGTGTAGACGGGGTGTTTGGGCTTCATTGGTATATATTGGAACGATGGCCCGCAAGTTGGCACATTCCGCCTGTGGCATCGCTTCCGAGTGGTTGCATCCAGGTAGTCCGCGCTTTCGTTCCTGTACGGTAGTGCTCCCCGCTCTCGCGCCCCCGCTGTCCCGCTCGCGCTATACAGCGCCGACGCAGTGCTCAGTCCGCCGGCGGCACCGCTCTCGGACGGTCGCCTCCTGGTGGTCCGCGCTTCCGTACAGTCCGGTAGTGCTGTCGCGCTCTCACGCGCCTCCGCTGTCCTACTCACGCGGAACAGCGTCGAGGCTGCCGGTGAGTCACTTTCTCGCTACAGCTCTTGCCCCCCTGTCTTCGGGCAGGGAGGTCTGACTGACTTCCGCTTTTCATTTTCATTTTCATTTTTCATTTTCACTTGTCATTTCATTTTTTTTTTACTGTCTCTTATATATTTTCTTGTGTTCTTGTTATTCTTGTATTACGTGTATAGTGTGTCGTAGTACGTCCCGCGATCTAGTCCCTGTTCTACCGAGAGCAGGGACCCGTCCTCATCTTTATTTATACATAGCTCAGCTTGCTTACTGACCCAAAATGGCCACACCCAGTTTCACTGAGTCCCTCGCCGCCCTCATTAACCAATTCGGTTTAAATGGCAATGAGACGGTCCTCGCCGCCATCGCCACCATCGCCGCCCAGGCTTCCCTCCCTGCCCCTCAGGCACACCATCCGCCGCCGGTAATCGCATCTTACCTCGAAACGAGGAACTCTTTTGCCCCGCTCGAATCTGCCCCCTAGAAATGGAGTACGCATGCTCCGAGTCCTCGGCGCCGTCCTCCCGGAAGAGGCGCGCCACTACCTCAGGCTCCGGTTCATCGGAGTCCTCTGACTCTGACGGAACCGGGGAGTCCAACTTCACCACAGTCACCTCCAAGCGCAACGGAAAGCGCGCCGCGATAAAACGCACCCCCCCCCCACTTCAGCGACCCCTGCCGCTCCTTCAACCTCCGCAGCCCTCGACGCTGCCCCCGACCCACTGATGTCACTAGACATCCCCACACCATCCAAACCAGCCTCTCGTTGTGCTCCAGTACTAGCGAAGAAGCAAGTCCCGCCCCCCTGTCTTCCTAAGAGACAAGGCAAAATTCACCCAATTATCCAAAACCTGCTACGACGCAGGTATCAAGTATGATCATGCCATCAACCTCGGGGAGGCGATCAAAATCATCCCTGCCTCGATCGAGGACTTCCGTCAGATCACCCGGCTATTCACAGCCGAAAGGGTCTCATACCACACGTACGCTCTCCCTGAAGAGCGTAAAGTTAGGGCCGTCATCAGAGGCGTCCCATTCGAATTCTCTAACGAGGAAATCCTCGAGGACCTTAAGTCCCAAGGTTTCCCCGTAGAAGCAGTGCACAAAATGCACAATAGAACGGGCAAGAGATACAACCTTGCCCTAGTAATCCTGTCAAACGTGCCGGAGGCTAAAGCCATCTTCCGGCAGGTGCGCACAGTGTGCGGCCTGTCAAGGGTGAAGGTAGAGCCCCCACATAGGCCCGGTTTCCCGGCGCAGTGCCACCGCTGCCAACTTTATGGTCACGCGACGGCCAACTGCTCCGCCCCACCCAGGTGCGTGAAGTGCCTGGAACCTCACAACACAAAAGAGTGTCCCCGGCCCAAAGACGCCGAATCCCCGCCCGCCTGTGTCCTGTGCAACCAGACAGGACACCCGGCGAACTACAAGGGTTGCCCACGCGCACCTCAACCTCGCCCCAGTAGGAAAGTTCCACCGCCGGTGAATGACCGATCTTTTTCGGCCCTCCAACAACGGCCCCGTCAGGGCCCTTCTCAGCCTATCCAGGGCTTCCCTCGACCCTCTCAGGGTCCGCCTAGGCCCCCTCAGGGTCCCCCTAGGCCCCCTCAGGGTCCCCCTAGGGCCTCTCAGGGCATAATTCGGCCCCCTCCGGGCTTCTCCAAGCCAATGCAGCCTCCAGTCTTTCCCTGGGGGCCCAAAAAGGCAGACCCACCGCGGACAACCTCGTACGCTCATGAAGCAGAGCCCACAATCGACGACTACAACACGCTATATTCCGCTATTAGGAATATCGATGTTAACTGCGCGCGGCCAAGTCCCCCCAAGAACGTCTCCTCGTTCTTGCGGAGCACAATAACCTTTTGTTAGCGTTGTAAGTTAGGTTAACTTAATTAACTTAACTTCAATGACTGAGCGAATTAACCTACCTAGATCTCACGGTCGTATCAAACCTAAGGGTTTATCGCTTGTATCATTTAATATTCGCGGCTTGCGAAATAACCTCCCAGAGCTCAAGCTCTTTCTTCGGAATCGCGAAGTCGATTTCCTCCTCCTACAGGAAACTAATCTCAAAGCTAAGGACACTAGAGGCCTTTCTATTAAAAACTTCTCTCTTCTTCGTAACGACAGACCCGACCGCCGAGGCGGCGGAACGGCCATCTATTACAAGAAGACACTTCATTGCTCGCCCATTTCTACTCCGCAGCTTACCAACATGGAAGCCACGGTATGCAGGCTAGCTATGACTGGACATCAGTCCATCCTCATAGCCTCCTGTTACATCCCTTCAGGAACCTATCCCCTCAAAAAGGATTTTGAGGCCATCTTATCTTTAGGCAATTCAGTCATTATGTTTGGAGATTTTAACTCCAAGCATACTGAATGGACATGCCGCACTACGTCCCCCTAGTGGCAAGATACTGCTCGATATCACGCAGTCTCTTGATATTACCGTCCATAGTCCTCTCGGTGTTACTCACTTTCCCGATAACACCGATCACGCCCCCGATGTGTTAGATTTTGCGTTACTCCAAGGAGTTTCTCTCAACCTCGGAGCAATCGAGACACTAGACGATCTAGGATCAGATCACCGACCGGTCTCCCTCATTCTTGGCCATCAGCCACCTCCCCCAACACACACGAAAACCTTCACTAACTGGAAGGGATTCAAGGAGTCCCTAGCTAAAGCTTTGGACTCACAGGACTCTACCATCTCCCTACCGTCGGACTTAGATAGTCCCGAAAAAATCGACACCGCGGTCGACTCACTCTCCACCCTTATTAAATCCTCCCTTAAGGAGAACGAAAGGGTCGTCCCGGTTGCTAACAATAGTGGGCTTCCCCTACATATTAGCAACCTATTAAAAGCCAAAAAAGCTGCTTTCCGGAGAGCAGCAAAATATCCCACCCCCGAATATAGGCGCGCGGCCAATCATCTTCAACGAGAACTCCGCTTCCGCCTCTCTGTATTTCGAGACCTCGAAAAGAGTAAGCTCATGGAGAATATCTCTCCATCTCACACAGCGTACTATCAGATGGCTAGAGCCCTCCGCATAGACGCTATCACCCACACTCCCCCTCTCTCCCGTCCCGACGGCACGGTTGCCTTCGAGGACGAGGAAAAGGCTGAGTGCTTTGCAGATAGCATTGCCGCTCAATGCTCTCCCAGTTATCAACCCGTCGACCCCTCACACGTCCAGGCAGTGGAGGATGAGGTCCGCCGCCGGAACTCACCCCCCACGGCCTCCGAACCTATCTCTGTGTCCAATGATGAGATCTCATCCCTCATCAAAGGACTTAAGCCTAAAAAGGCTCCGGGCGCGGATGGCATCTCCAACCAAGCCCTAAAACACTTTCCCGAGCAGGTGTTAACCTTTTTATCTATTATCTTCAACGCCTGCTTCAACCTTAGTTATTTTCCCACTACGTGGAAAGAGGCTACTGTGATTGGAATTCCCAAGCCAGGCAAGCCTCTCAACCTCCCCTCCAGCCATCGCCCCATTAGCCTCATCAAGGCAATGGGCAAGCTCTTCGAAAGAGTCATCCAAATTCGTATGAGGCGCTATCTGTTTCCCACAGACGGCGACCCTCTTATCATTCACCATCAATTCGGCTTCCGAGCCAAACACTCATGTCCCCAACAAGTTCACCGCATTGTGGAATATATCCTCAACGGTTTCTATCCTCGTCGTCATAAGACCATCGCGGTCTTTTTCGATATAGCCAAAGCTTTCGATAGAGTCTGGCACACAGGCCTTATCTACAAGCTCTATAAAATAGGTCTCCCCGATCGTCTAGTTCGTCTCGTGGCCTCCTATTTAAAACATCGTACCTTTCGTTTCAGACACGAAGGCACGCTCTCTTCACAGCGAACTATCAAGGCTGGTGTCCCTCAGGGCTCAGTACTTGCTCCTCTGCTGTACATCCTGTTCACCAACGACATTCCCATCCCGTCGAAAGGTGTTCAACTCTCCCTCTTTGCAGATGACACTGCCATCTACTGCAAAGGTGTCTCACTACCTCTTATACGGAACAAGATCCAAAAGTCAGTTGATGACCTAGGAGCTTGGTTCAAAAAATGGCGCATCGATGTGAACCCGGAGAAGAGCTCCGCCGTCCACTTCGATTATAAACGACGCCGTCTCAAAAACACTCCACCAATACGTATGCTAGGGACCCCTGTCCCCTGGCATACGTCCGCCAAATATTTAGGTGTCACTCTAGACACAGGGCTCACTTTCAAGCCCCACGTCAAAAGAGTAACCCGTCACGCACGATTTTATCTGAGTAGGCTCAACAGTATGTTGGGCCGACACAGTAAAATGTCCCTTCGAAACAAGCGTACCCTCTACAAGGTATGTATACGACCAGTCATGTCCTACGCGGGCCCCGTCTTTGCCCACGCAAACCCTAACATTTTAAATGAACTCCAAATAGTTCAGAACCTCTTCTGTCGTCGAGCTGCGAACGCACAGTGGTACGTCCGCAATGCCGACCTTCATCGGGACTTAGAGCTCCCAACAATTCAACAATTTCTTAAAAAACTCTCTGAGAACTTCTTCAAAGCCTCAGAGTCGCACCCAAACCATTTAATTCGTGAGGCAGCTTCTTATGCAGCCCCACCCCCCTCTCGCTATCGTGTCCGCAGGCCGAGAAACTCTCTCTGGACCCGCCTAATAAACTTTCAAAAGACCTGAACCGTCTCCTGGCGGCTCAGGCCAACTCTAATTAAATAAAATTATTGTAATATCTAACATTAATTTGCCTTCGTAGGCACTCCCTCAGCGGCACTTAGCCGCCTGCGCCCTCTTTTCCCAAAAGAGGGTCGCTCATGATAAGGCACAATAGAGCTTAATCAGCCGGTTGCCTGTCCCCAAAGGCGGTTTTTAGAGGGTATCACTTAGGGTCCCCGGTAGGACAGTGAGCCCCTCATAACCACGATAGACCGGCTATCGTGGTATGCGTAATGCATTTTCCGCCTTCCTACGTATAGGGTAGCCCTTTAATTGCTTCGGGCGCAAAAAAAAAAAACGCAAGTTGGCGCGAAATCCGTGTGGTGTCGGTTTTTTACAAAACATCAAAGGATTGTTGGCAGAATTTGGTCGCTGCGTCCACACGTTGGCCGCGCGTTTAGTTTGCTACAAGCTCCCAGAGTGATTACACGCATCTGATTTAAATTTAATATTCAAGCTTTGTAGGGTGGATGCCCCAATTACCAGCCTTTTAGTGCCAATTTCAACTTTAAACATTCCTACTACTTTAATTAGCGCGATTTAATTATTATTAAACATTTGTTTTAATCAATAAGCTATTTATGAACAAAAAAAAATTAACGTTTTTATACAATCAGATTATTACGAGAACAATTTTTAAAATGAAAAAAAATGAAGCACGTCATTTTTACGTGGTAGAACCATGCAATTATATTAGAAGTATAGTTGCAGCACGAAGGTCGGCTCGACCGAGGAAGGACCACGCTCTCACAGAATATCAGCGTAAAATAGTAGTTTAATGATGCTGTGTTTCGTATAGTGAGTGTAGAGAACCCGAGACCCTTTTTTAAAGGAAACGAGGCATTTAATCTTAGTCTCACGGGTGACAACGCATCTGCATTTTGATTTGTAATCGAGGATAGATGTAGATGTCTGTGGGCCACAGTAACCACTTAATATCAGGTGAACTGTGTGCTTGCTTGTCACCCTATCCTATAAAAAAACGTCGATTTCTTATAATTTAATCGTGCAAGATTTCGAATCATCATCATCATTACAGCTGTTCACAAATCCACTACTGAACATCCTCCTCCACAGACTGCCGCAAAGCATGGTCCTGAGCCACTTTGCTCGTCGTGAGTTTTTCATTTATGTTCTAAGTTATAATTAGTACCTATTATTAAGTCAGTGTTAATTATATTTATTGCTATTGTTTTTGTCTTTCTCAAAAAATAATTAAATTACTAAATAAATTATAAGGTGTTTTTTATATACATCAAATGTCTGATAGAAAACTCAATTTTAAAACATAGACTAATCGATTATAACTCCTTTAACTTTAAAATAAGTTAGGTTCTTATTAATGGTATTTATTCCAGTTTACGATGCATGTAAAGAATAAATAAAGCTAATCGTATATCGTATATCTTTTTACAGCCCCATTAATATCCACTATTCTTTTATAATTATTTTATAAAAACGTTACCCCATACACTTGGATTTCTCCTGTATCGCGGAGGCAGCTTACAAACATAAATTGCACAAGGATACACATTCGGTCCCGAAACAATTATTTCTAGGATATACAAATACTTGTTCCGTGCGGGATTCAAACCCGCGGCCCCCGGCACAGCCACTCATTGCTAAGCCACTGCGCCACGGAGCAGTCGTCTATAAAAATAAATTCGTCCGCACATTGGCCCGAACCGAAGTAAACTGAACGACGTTCCAACGTGTGGACGCCGTCACCAACTCTCGGCCAATATATTCGCCACTACATGCACCACTGTATTGGCCAACGTGTAGAGGCGACATTACACAGACGCATACGTTTCGCTAGTGATGTTTCGCATCGCAAAGCGTCAGCTCGCGTTCTGTCGGTGAGGACAGATTTTCGCGCCATGGATGCCGAAAATACTGAATTATTTTTGCATTCTATTCGAGATTATCCCGTATTATACGCAATTGGACACGCAGATTATAAAAATACGTACAAAAAAGAGGTAGCATGGAGAAAACTTCAAGAAAAGACTCGGATAGATGGTAAGAAATTTATTTTTTAAATTTATTTCATACAGGCATACATTTTATGTTTTTAATTTTCTTTGAAATAATTTACAAATTGTGATCGAACATTAAACGCTGCTAAGTCTGCCCTATGTCTATTGGCATGCATTGGTACGAATGCTCTTAAAGTGTCCGAAAATTGTTTATTTTCGTATGTGTGTGCACAAGGACTTCAAGGAGAAAGCTCTTCTTACTGTTCCTGTAAATCCAAGATTCTACAAGCGGTTTGTAAATGACGCTTCAAATTTTTTTACTATCTGACAAAGAAACTGCATTTTTAGACCACCTTAACTCTAAAATACAATGCAGTTGCAAGTAATTATTTAAATTTCCTAGATATTTCCATGTGTGTATATAAAGTTTTAAAAAATAAATAATGTTTTAGTCATCCGAAACCCTAATACCCACCCCCTGAGACCCGTAACAACCGATATTTAAAAGTTGAATCTCACCATAATCCATTGCAGTTAGCTACCATGGGAAAATCTTTGTTTCAGAGTGCACAAAGGATCTGTGACAGAAAACATGGCTGACAAGCTTCAGCACGTCAAGCAAGTATTGCACGACAACTGACTTCGGGTTCCGCGCCTACGTCACAGTGACCGAGTGAAGCCAGCCACGGTTGAGCGTGTGTCTACCATATGTCGGAGGAGTCACAGATGCGGTTGACTACATCTTAAAACGAGTTTCCATTAAAGTCTACTACGAGCCGCCGAAGAAGATTAGTCAATATTTACCATCCGACAAGTGCAATATTCCTCTACAAGATGCAAGAGTGTACAAGCTTGATTGTGAATGTTTTTTCCCTTTAAGAGTTTCCCGTTTTTTCCATTAAGATGACACATCGAAAAGGCTATCGCCGTACTGATCTGAGTGAATACATAATTTCTATAAAAACTTGAAAAAACGCCGTCATAAGGTCTAAAATAGCGTAGCGCCCGCGGCGATTAAAAGCGCTTAGAAATTATTGTCAGAATCTTAAAATATATTTTTAAAAAATTATTGATTTAATTAATTAATTCAAAATAATGAGCAAGTAAATTATGAATATTGATGTTATGAATATATTTGAGTGATTCCCAAGCATTATAGATTAAGTAATTTCGTTATAATTTCAACTATATTGATTTTTAGAGGTGTTTTCGCAAATAATTATGATCGAGTCAAAATTATACAATCGTGTTTTTGAACAACCAAATTCAAGATAAAGATATGAATTTACCTACATCAAAATTCCACTTTCGTTAGTGGTGTCATAGTCCTATACTATTCGATGAAAGGAGATGCATTTTTTTCACGGTGTCGCCTTAAGAGACACCTCTTAATGGAAAAAACTGAAAGATCTATAAAAACCCGCGTGAAAAAACATATAGGTGACGTGAAGCACCGACGCTCCGGGAAGTCTGTGGTCTATGAACACTGTGTTTTTAAGATCGTCCCCGCTTTTACATTCGAATTTGATAGACCACAAATCCTCGCAAAAGAGCACCGATGCCTACAAATGATGTTTCGCGAGGCTATTGAAATTAAAAACCTCTTAATTTCAAAAGAGAAGATGGATGTGGGCTGTCATCTGCTTGGGATCCTAAAATTATAAATTTAAATCCCAAGCATACCACAGCAAGATACTGTAAGCTAGTTTTGCATGGATCGGACCAAAATTGAATATCCGAAAACCGAAGATAGTAAGGCTATGACGGACTACCATAACCTTACTATCGGGACGTCAAACATTCTACCGTGACCATGGGTGCTGTAAAGCACCCGAAACTGTAGTCTAAATATTCAACTAAATAAGGTTTTTGCGGTCGAGCTTGTTTTGATAACGTCGCAAATTGACTTGGTAGAAATATCTCCTGGTTTTTTAATTTTTGCTCGATGGAACTGTGAACCGCATCACACTCCATCTGTGTGTGACCTTTCTCCAAAAATTTTTGTTCTATAACGATGTTTTTTTCATCGATAGTTGTAGCAGAGCATTCGATAGATAAACATTTCTGCGCCGCCACAACGATTCTGCGCCGTACAACCATCAGAATATAAAATGATTGGCATGCATTTCTTCAGTAGTGTTTTTTTAAAACAGTCTATGATGCATGATATAAACACAGAAGCAGTCAAACCAGCGTTACTCTCGTCAAACCAATAGCAGGTAACTTCTTTGTTGGCAAGATTATACATCGTAAAATTATGCACACATAGTTTAGTTTTAAAATATAAAGCACTGGCTTGAAGTTGTGGACATAACTTTACGGCCTGTAAATCTTGTGTAAAAACATGTACGTCATCCAATTGACGAGCCCTCTCTTTATCTTTCACTTTCTCGCTTCTTGCCATGTCTTTTTTCTTAATATGTGATCGATATTCTTCCTGCTATGTTGCCTACCTTGTACGAACAGCAAGTATCGCACTGATCTTTTTTAGGCGAGAACAGGCTTAGATTCAACTCGTCAAAAACTTTGCACTTCGTCCAGCATCTAAGTGGACTTTTCTACTCTTTTTTCGCACTCTTGGATGTACAACCTAAAAAGACAGTTCTTGTTTTCAACAATCGGCTCTAAATACTGTTTCGATGTAGATGCCCTGCAATAGTGCGAGGGCATTTTTGGTAACGAAGCGAAGAACTGTTTGAGGAATGTCATGTCTTCTTTCTTAATAACGCGTTCATCATTGTTGTCGTTTGGTCGTGGTGTTGTTTTAGCAATGCCATGTTCAGATCTATCGATCCAGCATCTTATAGTCGACTCTTTCAAACCCAGAGTGTTCAAAAAAGTCTTCAGACAAACTTGGGTACGTCCCTCTGATGTACTGAGAAAGTACTGTTTACTCTCTCTTCTACGAGAATTAGATTTTACTTTTACTTGCTTTTTTTCACAAACGGAGACGTGATATACAACGTACTGTTTCCGTTGCTCCCAAGTCATGCTTTTCCAGAACTTGCCAAAAATGTTCTCTCTTTCAAGACAAGCTAAAACAGCCACGTAACTTAGACTTCGAGCAAAATGTGGAAGTGCAACGTGAACCAATTGAACGTGCTGGACGTGGCACATCAAGAAGTACATTAAATTTCTCTTGCCCTGAAACTTTCCTGTCCCTACGGTACCCCACATATTCTTCACCTTGCATACGCTTCGGTTTTGTTGTGTTTTTATTCCATTTTTTAGGTTGTGCGAATCCCTTCGATTTCCTTTTTCTATTAGAATTTATATCTTCGATCTCACTGTCAGACGGTAGCTGCTCCAATAGCGACGGTGAATTTCCGGCAGTCGTGGAAAGCGGCTGTACTTCTTCATTTAAACAGGTAGATGGAGCTGAAGGTAAGAATGTCTCTTCAATGTCATTTTCAGGTGGTTGTGTCGCTTCTAATGGCGGTGAAACCTCAACGGACGAAGACAAAGGCTGCAATTCTTCTCTTGGCTGCAAATGTACTATGGTAACCTGTTCAGACGAAAGAGTTATGGTATCCTGAATGTTTTGAGTGCTCAATAGACCCAGCAAAGGCGGAGAAGGAGGCTCGGAAACTATTTCTATTGGTAAGTTATTAATATCGATATTTTCTAAGTCAGTCAGTACCGGTAATATCTTCTGTTTTTTTGTTGGTACTTGTATCTTTAAGTCGCTGCAAAGAATCAACATGTCATCATCAAGTTCTTCGCTATCACTTAATAGAAAATCCATCTTGTATTTCTATGCAATCACCTTGAAAAAAGAGAAAGAAAGTAGGTAAATATAATGGAAACACAACGTAACTCAGAAAATAATCGTAATAATAAATAAACACACTTGTTTTAACAGTTAAACCGTGACCAAATAACATTAAATCGATATTATTAGGAATAAAACATCAAGATATAATTATCACTCATAGCAAATAATACCTTCGAAATCACAAGATCGGAGCACTTGATGCACGACGGGTTTGTACGTGAATAGCTGACATACGCATTGTTGGCACCACCAACTGAGATACGCAATGAACTATTTTTCAAATAACGCGTTGGTATTTGTCAGGAATCGTGTTTTGATCGGTCGACACGATGCGCGCCACAATGCACAACATGTCAAAACACTCACAAAATGACTTACGCACTGTTAGAACTTCACTGACGATATGTTCTCATATACGGGTATAATTATAGCATTGCGTCATCTTTCGCCTGGGTTAGTTCTTTTATCTTGCTTTTTTCTTTATTTATTAAGGGGTTTTTCCATGTCAATTACATTGGAACAAACTGCATATCTATTCAACTATGAATCTGCGCATATCTGGGTTATGTAGAAACCCTGTGCAAATGGTACTTGTTAAATTGCAGAGTTAATGTCAGCCTGAGCCAACACATTTCCTTGTAGTATTTGCGTAAAAAAGTGTATCTGATTATTCCTGTGGGCGTCGAACAGACATGCAATAAGGAAGGATTCATAACCTCTGATAGATAGCTAGATCTTCTTCTGTATTAGCCTATCTACTACCGGATATGGGACTCTCCCGTTGTGAGGAGGACGAGAGAATTAATCGGCACGCTTGGCGATTGATACGGCACGATTCACGACCACAATACCACATTTTCGATGCTACTGCGTGTCGCCGGTCTATGTAAATTTTTCTGGAATGCGATCCCCACTATACGAAAAAGGGTAATGGATTCTCTTACGCTGCCACCATACGGACATAGCGATATACTAACCATCTTGTATATCATCATCATTACAGACTAACAAAGTCCACTGTTGAATGTAAGCCTCCACAGATTGCTTCTTTGGGAAGGGGGGAGATATTTAGTATAGCTGCCACGTTTGGTACGTACATACTAGATATAAAAAAATAATTGAGACATCAAAATTAGCAGTTGTAGCAAATTCCACGTGCTGTGGGACACGCAGCAATCCTAAAAAGTTATTGTTGTAGTTTTTTGATTTGTCTTGCATTTGGAATCAAAAGAAAGAAGGGGAAAAAGCATAATATCGTAGCCACAACATAACACTGCAAATGTAATTCAAAAAAAATAATAAAAGCTTCTCACAGTTATATTGAGGTAAAGCAACTCAAAAACGACTCGGCATATCTATGTTTAGGATCCACATCCGCAACACCGTTATTCTGGCGGTACCTCGTGTTGAAGAATTCACAAATCGGAGGCAGCTTTAAATAAGTTTAAACAGAATTAAGTATTTTGACTTTGATTTTTAACATTCGCGATATTTCGTATAGAGTTAGGACTTAAGAATAAGTATATTTCTATAATATCAAAATATTTCGTGTTACATGCATTTTGAAAAGCCATTTGTCTATAGTTTAAATAAGTTCTTTCATAATTGTTAAACCCATCTGGTACGAGTTTCCTGGCGTCATGAATTGTTTTATTTTATCCTTATATACGAAAGTTTTATTCCGAAAATAGTGAAATTCGGACCTTAGACGTACGCAGATGAGAATGTCAAAACTTTGGTAATTAACGAAGTTTAATCCCTAAATGACTAGCAGTCAAAATTTTGCAGATGTTATGCAAAATTTTGAGTATTAGTTTTTAACGAGAAATTTTTTCGACTAAAATTGTTGCTATAGGCTACAGCTATATTTTTTTTTTCGGTTGGACCGGAGAAGGGACACGACATACCACCACGAATATAACACTAGTATATATAATAACGGCGTATAGCGGCTATGCTTCGTATGGTGAGTGGAGAGCACCGGAGACTTTATTTTTTCATCCATTCCATCTAAGACCTCAGGGGTTAAAACGCATCAGCCTTTTGATTCTTAAGCGATTATAGATATAGGAGACATGGGGCCACAGTAACCTCTTACATTCAGGTGGACTGTTTGCTTGGATGTCACCCTAGTCTTAAACAAAATATTTTATAGCTAATTGAAGATTCAACAATTATACTTATATATACTTAGTTACATTTCTTTAATAGGTAAAATTGTCTGTTTGTTCCAAGTTTCAAGCCCTGTGGAATATTTACTGTAAATTCTAAAAAGTAGCACCGGTGTACAATTTACTGCCATTTGAATGTTTTTTAAATTTTTGTTTTATTTTTTAAGTCAGTGTCACTTATTAATTGTAAAAAATATTCTTACCATAGATTGATTTCTTGCCTAACACCATACTTTTTAATCATTGATATAAGGTCCTACCCAATATAACATTCCATACCATGACCGTAAAAAGTATATGCAAAAAATATATAAGTTAACTCTGGCACAACGCGACCTAGCCTGTGCCAGGTCACCGACCAACATCTCCGTTCACTGTCCACCACTAGTTATATGTCATGACCGGACCGACAGTAATTGTACGACAAAATTATTGGCTGGATCCGTGCATGGCACATGACTACCGAATCGCTCTGTGCGGACAAACGCGTTGCAACTGCGTGTACTGCGTTACGCGTAATATCTGTTCCGGTGCATGTTGACGGACATCATATGTCCTCAAAATATTATATTCCTCAGATATGTAGACTTACTGTTGATGCTTCTCTTGGTGGTGTTTTCCTACACCGCCCAGCAGGAAAAAATCAGCAGTTAAAATTGCAGTTAACAATTATCAATGCCAGCGAATATCGAACCCGTGTTGCTTGCGTACTGTTTTTTATAGATAGGATGACAAACGAGCACACAGTCCACCTGATGGTAAGTGAATGCTGAGGCCCATAGACATCTACATCTATCCCCAATTAGGAATCAAAATGCAGATGCGTTGTCACCCCTGATAACTAAGATGGAATGCCTCGTTTCCACCAAAAAGGGTCTCTGGTTCTGTAGATACTCACCCAACGAAACACAAGCTGATATTTTACGCCGGTATTCTGTGAGAGCGTTGTCCTTACCCGACCAAGCCGACCCATTCATGTGCACTACAAGCATGTTATGGATAGACGCCAGCGTTTGGCAGCAAAAATAGATTTATAGTAAACCAACAGAGCGTTGACGAGAAGTAAATGATTTGTAAAAAGGTGCTATTATTAATGCACTTAGTTTACTTTTTTTTAAAATCTGTTAGTGATTTTTCATACTTAATATTTCATATATAAGGGTTTGCACTGATATTTTTCTATTTGATACATTTTATTAAGTCCATGGCTTCCATGAAAGATATGAAATCTAATATTTAGTGAATTGTGTTTTCACAACTATAGTCAATTTTCATATTACTCGTTAATGGCTAAATTTTATTTCTTTTCTATCATCATTACCATTACAGCCTATCTAAGCCACTGTTGAAGAGAGCTATGAGTCTCCCACATAGATCTGTTCTTGTCTAGTTGCTTTGTTGCACTGCCGATGTGGTCGTGTTACAAGGAACTTGGCTTTATCGTTTAATCGTTCTCGAGAGCATTTTTTTGATAGGATAAAGATGATGATATTAAGTGATTGCATTGGCCCATATACATTTACATTTATCCACGATTACGAATTAAAATGCAGATGCGTTGTCACACGTGAGGGCTAAGATAGAATGCCTCGTTTTCAGTAAAAACTCGTACTTCGTCTTTTATAATAGATGACAACTTCGCTTACACCGGCAAGTCTTTGATTTATACTACTGCTGAGGTACTCAGAGGTCGGCCATACGGAGGGCTAGCTGTACTTTGGAGAAAAGCTGCGTTCTCGTGTGTATCAGTAGTGGAGTGTAACAGTGTTCGTTTAATAGTTATTAAAATTGAACTACGTGATCACCCAGTATTATTAATTTCAGTGTATATGCCTACTGATTCAACGGATAATTTAGCAGAATTTACGGACTGTCTGGGCGAAATAAATGCAATTATTGAAAGCAGCAGCGTTGATGCAGTGTTGTGTTTTGGGTGACTGACGACAACCCAGGTGAGAGTTTTTCGAAGTAATTGTGTAATTTTATCAAATCAAAAATCAAATTTAATTGTACAATTACGGATTAGAAGATAAGCATTGTTTACTAGGTAGTACTTCGTACTCATGCAGGGGATATTCGTCATATCGTCACGTTTAGCAGGCGGATTGACTGTCGCAGTACCAGACGTCTCGCACCTGTGCCGTTGATGTCCGTCACCGCTGATATTTTACATGCAGCATGTAAGCGAGATCACAACACCATTTATCGGAAACCATAAGATGTTTCTCGAATTTTACTAAGTCACCTGGAAACGAGGCATTCCATCTTAATCCTCACGGGTGAATTTTGATTTGTAATCGAGGATAGATGTAGATGTCTATGGGCCGCAGCAACCACTTACCATCAGGTGGACTGTGTGCTCGTTTGTCACCTAATCCTATTAAAAAAAATCTCTTACGACCTATTACGTCGCCAGCACATGGCCTGTTGGCTCAAACATCCTTGACACATTTTAACTTTCTAAACATGCAAGTTTCTTCACAAGAAAAAGAATTTCCTGAAACTTAAGTCGAAACTTAAAATTGCAATTACTGGACTTCACTTTTTCATGTCCTAGTGGTCTTAAACGCGGTTGCAGATCATGACCAGGTTCGAATCCCAGGTCGGGCTGAAATCAGTTGTTGGGTTTTTCTGTCAATAAAATCTCAGTAGCAGCTTGGAGTCAGGAAGTAAGCGGCGTTTCACCCCCGTGGCTCGGAAACCACGTAAAACCTGCGCCTGATCTCTCACCGGTTGTGTTGGGTTGCCGTCCTATTGGACTATGAGAGTAAGCGAATGGAGAGTGTGCCTGTGCTTTTGCAAAACGCTGGCACAATAACTTTTATTATCAAATACTTAATTATTAGTCAGCAGTTAAAATTGAAATTAACGAACAATCTCATCGGTGCTGGCGAAAATCGAATTCGATTTAATTGTGTAATATGAATTTTTAAGTTAGCGCTTATCTCCTGATCCACCAAGGCTTAATACAAATCATTTTGTTTATCCCTGTAATAAGAAATTAGAGGAAGCTTTACTAGGGTAACTCGTATTTCGCAGTGCCGAGGATTTAGAGACTTCTGAGAACGTTTCTTTTGTTATTTTTTTCCATGATTTATTTATCCGCGGGCATTCTTCACAGCTTTGATACTAGAGTCTACATAATTTATATATATTATAATAGTAATTTAATATAATTTGAACATTCTTACTAAATATATAGCATTTTAAAATTAAACGTACAATCTACTCTTTTTAATCTACCTATTGTCAAATCTCAGGATAATATAGGTTAACCAGACTTTGGCTTACTATAATAAATACAGACCGGTGATAATGCTGCCACAAAGTATGGTAAAATGAATGCGCCTATAACCTTAAACAAAAATCTATTAAATAATTTCAATTTAGTCAATTGCCTTTTTTAAATATTTTATCACAATTTAATATAGACATATTACTTGTCACTCACTAGTCGGCAGGCTAGGTCGATAGGGTCAAAGAATTATGTCATTGAAAATTAAGCTATAACGGTGTCACTTCTGTTAGCACCGAGGGGCAGGTAGTCTTAAAAATATGGGTTTTGTTGGAAAATTATGAAAGGTGATAGGTGGCTAGTCCATTTCCCACATAATCACAAACTCAATAACCAATTTTTGGCCATAATATTAATCTCTAAGTGAATAATATTTTCAGATATAGTTCCTTTAAAACCAACCAGTTATAAGGGACCATTTTACTCTTCTTTAGTTTTCCTTTTTTTAAGGAAATATACCAACCACACCGTACACTTCTGATCATAGACATCTTCAGAGAAATCGAATCAATAATCATTGTTAACAATTCGGGAAATAATTAACATTCCTTTTATGTACAGAATGCAAAAGTCGGTCCCAAATTCAATGATTCTACAATATAAATACTAATACACTATTAAAAGCTACGAGGTACATCTTCAAATTTTCTTCACTTCGTATTCTACTTGATTTTATTCAGCCAATCGGCACGCAGATTGTCTCCCAAACACTCAGACGTACAAACGAGCGGGAAATGCAAAAACTAAAATAAATCTTACACCATGACGCTCGAGAGCAATCTGCGCGAAGTTTTCGTTTTAAATGTTACTGCTAAACGAACTCTGGACGATGTAGCGTATATCCCTTACCTTTGTTTTTTTAAAAGTCATTACAAGTTTATGAAATTAAAAATAATTTTTATTTCTTTCTAAATCTAATAAATAACTAATTTAGCGCCGTTCAGTAGTATATAGGCCTCCCCCACAGGTTACCTCACAAGCGGCATATTTGCTATAGTCGCTACGCTTGGCAAGCGGGCTGGCAACTACAGTTTTGTTATAGAGAAGGCGTGTTTTTTTGTTTAGGTCGGATATTCTTACACCGGCGCTAAACGGCCTATGTTCAGCAGAGCACTTCAATAGGGTGTAAGGTTACGGTCTAGTGGTAGCAAAACAGAATCTACTACTCCATATTATCGTTGGTGTCGTAAGACGCGACATAGGAAAATGAGGCAGGAGACGTTCAGAGGCTTCTTAGTAATAACAACTTAAAGTAAAAAATATATCAGAGTAATAAAAAATACAGCTTTTGGCAAATATCGCAAGCCCTATGTGAGCAGTAGACTTTTTATAGGCTAAAATGATATGAATGAATGAAGTTACAAACATTTTTTAAGACAATGGAGCGAAAAATTAGCTTAGAGCCTGTTAACCTGATGTTAATTGGCTACAGTAACCCCGAACACATAATACTCCTTCAGATAAGTGTGTGAATGGAACCGGACACCTATTTCTACAAGTGTTTTGTAACAAGGCATTCAATTTTATTACACGCTTTACATTAGCTTCACCTGTATGATATATCAATATGTATGTGTGTATGAAAGTTTACAATATGTACATAATGTACGTGTGAAATTTTAAAGATGTGTTAAGAACTGATGACATTACAATAAATTCAAAACATTGTATTCTTACTAGGATCATCACACCCCATGATCGATGTGTATTACTATATTTCTTTAACTTAAATGTTATATACATAACATGTCAGTGTTTATCTATCCACTGTAGTCTATAATTATATTTGTTACAATTATCCTTCATCAACAAATAAACAATCCGCTGTCGGACATTGACCCTTTTTACAAAAAGGGAGGTTCGGGGGGTAGGGTTGTTCAAATGAACCTCAACGATGTAGATTACGACAAAGGATATGAGATTTTCCAAAAGCATTTTCTTCTTACCCTTCATCAGCCCGTAAAGGGCCAACGCTGGATATGAGTCCGTCCCGTTGTAGGATGAATTTACCTTAATCCCCACGAACAGCAAGTAGATCGATGATCGCTGTAGATATCAGACGTCTCACACTTTTGACGCTACCATTGTCAGCCTGGGTATTTTATGTATGGTGTAAGCGAGATGGTTATACCGGCATCTATCAGAAGTTATATAAAGTGTTTTTGGCTTTTCCTGTAGTCACGTCTCACAAAACCCACGGGACGAGATGGAGCCAGGGATTTTCTTACGCTGGTATTTTGTCTGTCTCAGAACGAAAATGTTTTCATCATTTCTTATGGTTAATATATAAATATTTTCATGGAATGAGGTACGTCACCACTCGGTTAATATTTGATTTTAACTTAAACTTTCTCATTTATTTATTTAGTTATTAGCTTTACAGTAAATTTTTAAATCTAAAACAATAATCAAATGACATCAGAAACCTTAGTGTGGGATCAGTACGGTGCAAGCCATGGAGTCGGGCGGCAATCGCCGCGGCAGACGCGGCGAATAGTATAGGGAACAAAATATTTGTTGTTTTCGCCGCGAAAAATGCCGAGCCGACAAAAACAACTTAAAATTCTATCCGCATTAACTTTTATCTCCAATTCTGGTTGAATATTAACAAGAATATAATCGCAGGTTTCAATACTCATTCTGGTATTTACTCGAAATTTTTTTCTAGATGCATTCTATTTGTTGTGGAATTCTCCATCTATAACCCGATTCCTATTCAAATCAAGTATTCCGCAATCTCATCCAATTATTATGTCTTTAATCAAAAAACAATTACTTTATAAGCAATATCGAGATAACTTTGATAAAGACATTTCACTCTCGGCCTATCTGGTCGCGGCGGCAAACGTGACTTCCCGTGGCCTTCAAATCGCGCCGCGCGAATTTTCGCCCCGCCTGTCGCTTCGCCGTTCGCGTCATCGATCCCCGTGGCCAGGCCGTTATAGTTCGTAAAATATAGCTTGATCTCTGCGACAGCTGTCAGTAAAAATCACGCCTATGAAGTCCTGAATTTCTTAGTAGTACAGACAGTACCTTTCAATGTCAAACTTTATGGGCATGCACTAATTACGACACACATTGATCATGAACTGTGATAATACTAGTGAGAATAAAATTATTGCATTGTCATAGGATTTGAATACGTCTACAAATTTTTAGAATATTGAGATGTCTGGAAGTTGGTAAAAAGTGAAATATAAAATTTTATTTAATTCCTACATACATACAGAACAAGCTAATATGGAGCGTATGAAAATGAAAGGTATGATTTGTGTATTTAATGTAATTATTTAAACTTGTGTTTGATGTTTTTGCAGTTTGAAAGTAGGTCATAGTGATTGACATTTTTTAAAAATTAATACAACAAGTATTAATTAAAAATGCATTCACCGCTGGTGACAAGAGACCTGATGATTGGTAAAAAGGAAAGAAGCTTTGAAGCATTGCTTTTTATTTCTGAGTCTATGTAATTGTCTAAACTATTTACATAAAAATGAACATTAATAAAGTTTAGTTTCTGAGCTAATCAGACAATGCATTAAAGACCAAATGTAAACATGTGTTTAAATATAAATAACTTGTAATATTTTTTTAATATTCAAAACCACGGTAAAATATTCAATGAAATGTAGGTGTTCTTGCAATATTATTTAATTAATAATAATAATTATTATTATTTTAAAAATTATCTATTTATTACTATTAATACAATTATGATCCATGTTTTGATTTTGTTATAATGTTGGATAGTTTATTAAAATACAACAACACTAATTAGGTCGGTATGCCCATAAAGTATGACATTGACAGGTACTGTCTGTACTACTAAGAAATTCAGGACTTCATAGGCGTGATTTTTACTGACAGCTGTCGCAGAGATCAAGCTATCTTTTATGGACCATAGTCAAAGGTGAAAACGCATCTGTATTTTGATTCTTAATCGATGGTAGATGTCTATGGGCCACAGCATCCACTTACCATCAAGTGGACAACGTTTTCGTTTGTCACACTTAATCTACGAAAAAATGATTTCATTTATTCAACTAGTTTTAAGTGTTTACAGTGAGGACACATATAAGCTTGCGTGATGATTACGATCATCAACCTTTAGCTATTCAATGTTCACTATCGCTCAACACCACTTAAGTTATATTTTCTGAATTTTCTGAATCTTTAGAATAGATTCACGATTAACGAATATATTTCGATTATAGAATCGATTAGAGAACATCCGCCTATTGTTTTTAATCTGCTAAAAAAGAGCGCTCAAGCAATTATAATATCCGCTTAGCCGTCCGATAACCTTTAAAATTATTGGAGCGTTCGTTTCCTGTGGGACTCACGATCTGTTCTCGCTTAATGGACTAGATTCATGTTTTTTCCTGATCCTAATGGCCGAGTGGCGTGTAAGAAATTATTCTTCTAAGCTTTTACGGAGCGTTATTTACGAATATCATTATTATATCATTATTTCGTAAATAATTTATTTTCTAATGTAATTTTCATTCAATGTGTCTTTTTAAAACAAACTATAAATTGCTTAATCTTTTAAGTTTGAATTTATTAAAAAAATATAAACGACCCGTTGTTGTCGTTAGAAGGAAACAAACCAGGAGATGGGCAGCGGCGTTTTCCTCATAAATGCGAAAAAAAAATACGGTTATATATTACAACAAAAAATAAAATAACTATTGTAAATATTTCCTTATGAGGCAGTCTCTGGGAAAGGCCTATTTTGAAAGTGGATTTTGATAGGTTGTAATGGAAAAAGAAAATAAAATAATCTATATTCACGTTTACACGTTACGTGAGTCTACGGATTTCATCAAGTCAAATAGAAATTTCAACAACTTTTAGAAAATTTGAGGCAGAACTTATTACGAATTCTCAACTGCACTAAGCTCCGAAAGTCGTAACGGGAATAGAGCGGATAATTCATGACATGATAGCAGGCGGGGCAAATACTGTGGCCTGGATTAACCAAACATTTGCTTAAATTGTTTAGTTTCAAAGTCAGGGTTGAAAATTTGGACAAACTTTAACGCCAAATATATCTACGATATTGGTCTTAAAATAAATGAGCTTTATAACTTTTCCTTACGTTAATAACATCCTACTTTAAAGATTAAGTTAAGAAAGAAAAAAAAACGACTTCCATGAACTAAAAGTATGTAATAAAATCATTTTCACGTAATTTAATAACTTCTGAAGTCGGTGCTAAGATATGTCGTGTATAGTTTAATTATTTATCGAAGAATTAAATTATGCAAAAATTAATTTATTATTTTAAGTTTTCGAAGATGGTTTTTAGTTTTTTGAAAGTTTAATTTTAATTTATTAAACATAAAGCATTTAATTTCAATAACGGGTCGGTGGCGTACGTTTTTCTTGGTAGACTCAAGCTAGTGTGCGTAAATATCGTTTATTTAATTAAAACTACACTATTTCCACCTTATAACTTAGATAACAAAGGTCAAATATTATGTATAACAAAACAATGAAGCGTGTTGTGATAAAATATTAAGGCAGGTGAAATAATTGACAATAAAATTTTGAACAATGTTGATGTTGGTAAATATGTTTTAATGGTCATATAAAAATACATCATACGTAATAGTACAAAAATTAAATTTATACGTCTAAAATACTAAGAAGTACAATTAAATATTCCGTGATAACAGTAATTATCCGCGCAGCTCAGCGCCTAAGCGCTCGCTGTAAATTTCACAGTTCCCAAGCAACCTGGATTCGATCCCCGCCGGCACCAATGAAAATGTTAATTGCAATTTTAAGTGCTGATTTATCCGGTGCTTGGTGATGAAGGCGAATATCGTGAGAAAACCTGTGCGGCTGAGAAAAAATATATTTCAAAGACATGTAAAGCATTTGGCAGCGCGGCGGACATTTTGTCGCTCTAAGACCTTCTCAGATATGAAACGAGGAAGGACAATAGCCCAGTTGTGGGAAGTGTGTAACTTTACTTTTATTTCATCTAAAATAAAATTGCGTGTATTAAAGTTATGTAGTTTAAATAATATACATAAATATTGTATAACAAGTAACTTATAGGTTATGTTATACCAAGATATCCGCTTAGCACATTTGTATTTGAATTAAATCCTGAACTGTTTTAAGTTATACGACTTCCCAACGGTGTGCGAGGGCTATTGATACCCCGTTCAAAATTAATAGCCTATCAAAATTAAATCGTTTCCGAGAACTCTAAAGTGTAACGCAAATCGAATAAGTTGGTAGAAATGAATGTTATTTCAGACTTTGTATTTTCGATTGCAAATATCTTTGGAATTTAACTTTTAAATATATTTAGCAGCTAATAATAATTTAATGTAATTATTAATTTATTGACACTTGTTTATCATAACAGAATCCAAAGTGTCCTATCAACCTAGTACTATCAATAGGACTTTTTATAGAATAAGGGTGACAAACGAGGACACAGTCCACCTGATGGTAAGTGAAGACTGTAATCCATACACATCTATATAATCCCCAATTAAGAATCAAAATGCAGATGCGTTGTCACGCCTGAGGACTAAGATGGAATTCCTTATTTCTATTATAAAGGGTCTTCGGTTCTCTACACTCACCATACGAGACACAGCAGCTTTAAGCTGATATTTTACGCTGTAATCTGTTAAAGCGTGGTCCTACCCCGGTCGAGCCGACCCATTCGTGCTATAACCATAATATACGAGTAGATGCAGCGTGGCTCTGCCACTTTACTTAACCCCACGCTTGTGTATGTGTAGTTTATGAACTTTACTAATAGCAATTCCCGGGTTTTATAAAACGAAAGTAAAGACACGCAAATAAACAGAAGCTTCATACGAGTGTGTCGTAATGCACACGCGCTAGCGGGAGTTCACCTGCAGTAGCAGACAGAGAAGACAACGCAATGCCCGCATTGACAGTACTAAGTAAAGACACACAACTAAACAGAAGCTTCATACGATTATCTCGTAATGCACACACGCTAGCGGGAGTTCACCTGCAGTAGCAGACAGAGAAGACAACGCAATGCCCGCATTGACAGTACTAAGTAAAGACACACAACTAAACAGAAGCTTCATACGAGCGTCTCGTAATGCACACACGCTAGCGGGAGTTCACCTGCAGTAGCAGACAGAGAAGACAACGCAATGCCCGCATTGACAGTACTAAGTAAAGACACACAACTAAACAGAAGCTTCATATGATTATCTCGTAATGCACACACGCTAGCGGGAGTTCACCTGCAGTAGCAGACAGAGAACACAACGCAATGCCCGCATTGACAGTACTAAGTAAAGATACACAACTAAACAGAAGCTTCATACGATTATCTCGTAATGCACACACGCCAGCGGGAGTTCACCTGCAGTAGCAGACAGAGAAGACAACGCAATGCCCGCATTGACAGTACTAAGTAAAGATACACAACTAAACAGAAGCTTCATACGTGCGTCTCGTAATGCACACACGCTAGCGGGAGTTCACCTGCAGTAGCAGACAGAGAAGACAACGCAATGCCCGCATTGACAGTACTAAGTAAAGACACACAACTAAACAGAAGCTTCATACGATTATCTCGTAATGCACACACGCTAGCGGGTGTTCACCTGCAGTAGCAGACAGAGAAGACAACGCAATGCCCGCATTGACAGTACTAAGTAAAGACACACAACTAAACAGAAGCTTCATACGAGCGTCTCGTAATGCACACACGCTAGCGGGAGTTCACCCGCAATAGCAGACAGAGAAGACAACGCAATGCTTTAAATGAACCCCACGCTTCATGTTCACCCTGCAGTCTGTCACCTCCATCTCATTAAATTAATGTGCGAAGGTTTTGCCAACTTCACAAATAGTAAATGCCAGATTTATTTATAAAAATAAATTGACAAACGAACTAACCAAGAAGCAACTTTGAAGACGACGATGGAATGCCTCACAAACTGTCATTATACTAGCTTTCTGTATCTTACACATTTCATTATGAAATACAGCAGTGCAAACACTACGGTTTGACGCCAGAAGTAGGCACGAGGCTGGATTCTACTCAGACGTTCTGCTAGGCAGAAAAGTAGTCCTGACACCTATTAATGCCTTGTGGCCTACAAAAGGTCTTCTTCTTTTTATTGTTGAGCCTATAACAGTCCACAGCTGAGAATTATCCACTTGAAAGTGGGATTTAACATCATCAATATGCTGTCTCGGACCTTTGATGCTATGCTCCGTCGACGGCCTGGGTATTTTACATCCAGCTCACATTTGATGTTGAATTCGCCACCATATATAATAAGCCATAAGATTTTTCTAGTATTACCCATAGCTCCTTACGACTACAGAGTAAAGGTTGAATTCTCTCTTCCGCCGCCACGACACAACCTGGTATTATAATTACAAAGAACAAGGCGAGAGCGTAAGATAATTTACATTGAGAGACATTCTTCCAAATGATATGAGGCTCAAATTATAAGCTTATGTCGCACCTCCGCTCAAATAGTGTCACAACTCAAAAAAATAATAATCTCTTTTATTGCACCATTCGTTTCAGAAAACTTCAAAGTCTTATCTCGAAAAGTGTCGTACTTATGGCTTAAATATTTATCCCTAGATGGCACTAGTGTCATTATAATGTTCAGTAAAAGTTATGTCATACCAAACATAAACAGTGTCACGTCTCGGCTTGCGCCAGGTGGTCGTTTAACTAAATATCGTATAAAGTGTTGTGTGTCGAGATAAGACAGTATATGTGATTAAGGCTAGGCAAATGTCTTACTTTTTTCGCAGTAAAACTGATCTGTGTCGATATATGACAGTGTATGTGGTTAAGGTAAGTCAAAAATCTTATTTATTTCGCAACAAAACTGGTCTGTCTCGAGTTAGTGCAGTATATGTGATTAAGGCTAATCAAAAATCTAGTTTATTTCGCGATCAAATTGATCTGTGTCGAGTTATGACAATACGTGTGATTGAGGTTATTTTACAATCCACAATTTTTAATGTTATAAAGTGCAATGTTTTGATATAATATGAGAGTATTAAGTAATTAAGATTAGTAAACAATCTGTTTTTTATTTTTTATTAATAGTGTGCTGTCTAGTTATGATAGTGTACTTGATTAAGGTATTCAAACAACTATTTATATTTTCAATTTGTATCGAAACGTGTTAGGCACTTAAGACAGATTTTAAGTCTATTTTATTCATCTAAGACTTACGACTTACTTGTTATGATATGTAATATATATGTTATTGTAATGTATTGATACGATAAGATATTGTTTTAATTAAATTAATGTTTTTATTGTCCTTAGGTAGTTGCAATTGTAACACAATGTCCAGATCAAGTAAAATACTATCCCTGTGCCTGGAGCCCAACGGGCAGCATAATCAAGAAACGGATGAATCCACTTTTATACCAAAACCTACTCAAAAAAATAATTTAGAAGCAATGTATGACAGCTTAAATAAACAAAATTATTATTTAAACGAGACTTCCGAAAATATTTCTAATTTGCCGGTAGAATATAATAATGAAAACTTAGACCTTATGCAAGATTACACTGGGGGTGAAGAAACAGATGATTCTGTTAAAGATCCCAATTACTACACTGCTCGTAAAAAGAGTAAGAAAAATAACGTCGTTCTGCATCGCCGATCATCATCATCATCAAGTTCTTCATCGTCCAGCTCAAGTTCATCTTCGTCCAGTTCCAATTCATCCTCATCCAGCTCGCTATCTTTGTTATCTAGTGTAAGGCCAAGTGAAGACATTCGCGAAGACCGCCAAACAACTTCACAAGAATCTAATTTAGACAGAACTAACCCCCAAGGACAAAATGAGGTGACAGAAGAAATTGTGCCCACTTCACGTAAGAAACGGCGTGCTGAAGGGCAATGGAAGCAAAATGTGACTAAATTTCTGCGAAACTCAGGATTGCCTTATAAAACAAAATCTGGGCGAATTGTTCCTAAAAAAGTTATTAAAAGAAGGTTGTGGCGAACGTTGTAGACTGAAATGCAGTTCTTTTCTCACTGAAGAAATAAGGCTCCAATTGTTTGATTCTTACTGGGCTTTGCAAGATTTAGAGAAATAGAGGCAATTTATACATAAACATTTAAGACCTATAGAAGTTAAGTACCGGTACGTCAAATCAAACAAACCTCGGAAAAGCAACTATGCTTTCTATTTCGAGCTTGAAGGTTCATTGAAGAGGATCTGCAAAACTATGTTTAAAAACACGCTAGATATTAATGACAGAACGATCAAAACTGTAACAGAGAAATCAACTGATGGTTTTTTGAAAGAAGATCAAAGAGGAAAACATAATAAACATTATACTGTAGGTGAAGCTATTAAAAATGATATCAGGGATCATATAAAAGGAATACCAAAGATTGAAAGCCATTATTTGAGGGCACAAACTACACGAGAATTCATTGATGGAGGAAAAACTATTTCTGACTTACATAGGGACTATGTGGACCAGTGTAAACGTAATGGTCGGAATTATGGGAATTATGTGATGTACAGTCGCATTTTTAATGGTGAATTTAATTTAGGTTTCTTCGCACCAAAGAAAGACAGGTGTGAATTATGTGTAGCTTATGAAAATTCGAATCCGGAAGATAAATTACAACATAAGAAAAAATATGATGAACACCTAGTAGAAAAGAATTTATCTAGGGAAGAAAAAAAGAAAGACAAGGAAGCTCTTAAAATAAATAAAAACCTGATTGTGGCTGTATACGACTTACAGGCTGTTTTGCAGGTACCGCGTGGCAATGTCTCTGTTTTTTACTATAAGAGTAAACTAAATAACATGAATTTCACAGTTAGCAAGTTGACAGCAGAAAACACTGAAAGAAAAAGAAATCAACCGACAACTAGTAACAGTAATAATGGTGATTTGATTGTAAATCACAGTATTACTGAGTGCTATTTTTGGCATGAGGGTGAAGGCAATCGAGGTGCAGACGAAATCGGTAGCTGCTTGCTTAAATTTATCGAAAAAGAATTGCACAGTCTTACAGGTAACGAGCCCATTGATTTAGTTTTCTATTCAGACAACTGTTGCGGGCAAAATAAAAATAAGTACATAGTTGGGTTGTACATGTTTGCAGTAATGAAATACGATAAACTTAATTCAATTAGTCATAAATTTTTAATACCTGGACACACTCAGAATGAAGGTGACTCAGTACATTCGGTGATAGAAAAGCAAATAAAACGCTCGTTGAAATCGGATCCAATTTACGTTCCCAGTCAATATGTACAAATAATTAAACAGGCTAAAAAACTGGGGAGACGCTGAGAGTAAATGAGCTCTCCCATAAAGATTTTATTTCTTTAAAAAGTTTAACTAGTGATATAGGTATTACGACTCTAAATAAGATAAGGATCTCTGATATAAAAATGATGACTATTGCCAAAAATAGACCAAATATTTTAAAGTACAAAACGTCTTACACGGACACCGAATGGTCAGAAGCTAATTTACTCTCCCGAAATAAAAAACTAATAATACCTGACACAAAACAAGCTTATACAACTAAAATTAAAATCAAGGAGAATAAAAAGACTGATTTAATGACTTTACTACAAAACAATCACATTCCTAGTTTTTATGCTGACTTTTATAACAATTTGTGAGTTATTTTGATGTTAATTATAATTATATAAGATACTAAAGATTTGTGCTCTACGATAATATGAGACTTAAGTACTTTTCTGTTTAATTTTTGTATTGTTGATTATTGTTAATTCGTTTTAATTAAACAAGATTTCGGAAATTATTCGTTTTTATTATCCGTATAGTGTCACAACTCAATTTATTTTTCATGCTTTCAGGATACCTAATACAGCATTTTATAGAGCATCAAAAACCATTGAAAGTTACCGAAAAACTTATAGCACTAATTTTGTTAGTTTTCGATTTAACACCCGAAAAGTGAAAACAAAAATTTCGAACGCCTTTTTTCTCGATAGTTTGCTTTTTTGACTTACGACACTATTTGAGCGGAGGTGCGATGTGTCAGATAAAACCGTTTTTAGGTATCAACCTCAAATTCTCATTACAAAAACTGATAAACCCGAAATGAATACAGTAATATAGAACAGTAATATAGACATTTAAAAGACTAATCCAAAGACCACTTTGCATTTATTTGTAAAATCAACAAAACAGAAGGTTAATTACCACTGTAGACGAGGTTACACAAATTTTAGTCCGAAATAACATCACGTCAGAATACAAAGCGGGCGCACTAATTGGAAACTGCATGGACAAACGAAAAAAAGAATATAATTTAAATCCAAAATATACCAATTTTGATTTTATGTTTTTTTTTTTAATTAGCTAGTTAGCCGATTAGAAAGTAGTAGTAAACTTTGTCTTTAAACTGAAGAAGCAATGGGCCGGCCATATAGCTCGAAGAACCGACCAACAATTTGGATGAAAGGTTCTCGAGTGGCAGCCTCGTACCGGTATACGAAATGTTGGGCGGCCCCCCGCTTGATGGAGTGACAAACTGGTAATACATGCAAGAGCAAGAAGTCGATGGATGGGTGGCTCAGGACCGTACTTTGTGGCGTTCCTTCCGCCAAGGAACTTAACTTACTTACTTAAGGAAGGACTTATGTTCAGCAGTGGATTTGTGAAGGGCTGTAATGATGATATTGCTGATGATTTAAATCAGCGTTATAGATGTGAGAAGTCAAGCACGGAGATGATGATGATAGTAATATATTTACTGGAAAATAGATTTCTCCGTGCAAATCTACAATCTAAATGAACAAAAATACTTTTTATCAAAAAAATCCTTTAAAGTTGGTAGTACTAACAAAGTTAACAAAAAAAACCTTCCACTTTTAAGTGTATGGAACATTGCATCCCTTGCTAAAAAAAAAAAACTAGGTCACTGTATATCTATTACAACAACGAGCAAAAAAGTGGTTCCATCTTTTATATTTTTTTATAAAACTGAATGTACAAGCGAAATTATAATCTACATTTACAGTCCATATGACGGTAATAAGCAAGCAATTGCAGTTCATGAACACCAGCAGCCAATTTGTAACAAAGAAAGCTGCAGATGCGGTGTCACATCTGAGGACTAAGATGCAATGCCTCACAGCTAGCAAATATACAAATATTTATTAATAATAATAATGGTACTATTTTTTTCTATATGTTAACTGATTCAACGTAAGGAGAATAAAAACGTCAAGGCTTTCATAGTATATATTTGTTGGAAGACCTTTAATGAAATCAAAACGATACATACGGCTTCAATATCAATGGCGACTTTCAATGAGCTGACTATATATCCGACTAACCAAAAACATAAATGGGGAAAGGAGGATAAAGAGACGGTAGGGTATTCGGTTTTAATATACAGGGTTATTTTGCAATAATTAGCTTAATTTACAGAGATAATTTAGAAAAAGTAATATGGGCAAATGGTGAAGAAAAAATTAATTAAAAAGTAACCTCAATCATTCTGTCCTTTTAATCTTTTAAATTCAAAAAAGCGTGGTAATGCATTATTTTAACCGATTATACCGCGCACGCATACATACGGAAGGGTCGGTATACTTATATTTGAACTTGAATTTAAAAATTCGCTATTCTTTAAAAATAACCCTGAAAGGTACTGATAGAGCAAAAGGGAGCCGTACGGGCGATTTATAACTTAAATTCTGAAGAATCAGAGAAATTAAAAAAAAAATAAACATATTAACTTTGGCGTTGCAATATATTTATGAAAATGTAATGTATTCTTACGTACATAAAACATAACAAGCTTTCATAAGAATAGTGATGTTCATATTTTAAACACCAGGAACAAACATACGCTTATAATTGTAGTTACTAGACTCCACAGAATTTTTAATTCATTTATGAGGCAATGTATATGCATTTACAATAAAATCATAGAAAAAATACTAAATTTGTCATTAACAATGTTTACGTGGTTTATTCAAAAATTATACAAACAGTGTTATAATAATATTTAAAAAATACATAAATGAATATAACCTCTTTCTATAAAAATTCATTTGAAAACTGTACAAAATAAATTATTGTAAAGTGAAATATGTTTAAAAAAGTACCGTTGGGTTTCTTTCTTGCTCTTTCCAGGACAGAGGTTTTTTTTCTGAACCAGTGCTAAGTAAAAAAATGACTTTCAATGATTATAAAGCAGTAATCCATATTGATCTTATCACATTTATCTTTTTGGTGGCATTGCTCTCTATCTGTCTGAAGTTTCGTTACATTCAGTTCAGTCTTTTGAAGATCATCTCGGACAGACAGACAAACATTTTAATAATGGTTATTTATGTCTTATTAGCATCTTAATATTACAGACAGATATTTAAATTTTATTTGTGTGTATATACTTACATGATTTATTAAATAATATTTTATTTTGAATCATTAATGTATAAAGAACTAAAGATTTATTTCGATGTTAGAAAAGTTTCTGCTGATGGCTAATGTTCCAAGATTAAAGAAAATGGCACTCAAGATTTTATATTAGTCACGTACGTACATAAATGACGTAAAAGTAGTACGTGATCTTTATTATAATTCATAACTGAACTAGAAAAAACAGAAAACATATGACGAAAAATTCCATTTATTATTATTTGTGTTTTTTATATTAAAACTAGCAACTCCCCTGGCTTCGCCTGGGTCGAGTCTATAAAATTATAATATAATATTGAAATAACTGGCTTCTATTAGCTCGGGAGTTTGTTTACATGCTATTGAGGATATAAATAAATAAGTGTTGTTCGAAGGTTATTGATAGTTTAGTTTTTTAGTTTAGTTTACCACGAGCTGCAACCTTCCGCAACTCCACGTCTAAGCGCGTATTTTGCGTGTGGGCAGGAATAATATGCTTATTCGAGCCATGATATCTCCCCGAAGAAGCTCAGCAGTCCCCTGATGTTGCAAGCAACTTCGGGGAGCGATCCCGGCGTACCGAGATGTTTAGCCCTGTATGAAGCGACTTCTGGACATGTCAGCAACACGTGAGCCGCCGTTTCTTCCTCTCCTGCACAGGGGGCTATCAGTAACACCTATGGTGAACAAATATTTGTTAAAAGAGCCATGTCCTGTGATAGCACTTGTTACTATCCTGATCTGTGGCTATTGATGCCTCGTTCAAAATTAATCGCCTATCAGAATCAAATCGTTTCTAAGAACTCTTAAATGTAACGCAAATCGAATAAGATGGTAGAAATGAATGTCGTTTCAGACGTTGTATTTTCGATTGCAAATATATTTGGAATTGAGCTTTGAAATCTGTTTAGCAGCTCATAATAATTTAACGTAATTTGTTTATCGTAACAGAATCCAGAGTGAAAGAGGCTTGGGAAGCTTTATACAAGCGTTTCGCAACGCACACGTTAACGCGGGTTTCACCTTCTACAATAACAAACAGAGACAATAATGCGATACTTAGTACTATCAAGGGGACTTTTTATAGAATAAGGTTGACAAACGAGGATACAGTCCATCTGATGGTAAGTGAAGACTGTAGCCCATACACATCTATTTTTATCCCCAATTAAGAATCAAAATGCCCATGCGGTGTCACTCCTGAGGACTAAGATGGAACGCCTCGTTTCTATTATAAAGGGTCTCCGGTTCTCTACACTCATCATACGAAATACAGCAGCATTAAGCTGATATTTTACGCTGTAATCTGCGAAAGCGTGGTCCTACCTCGGTTGAGCCGACCCATTCGTGCTATAACCATAATATACGAGTAGATGCAACGTGGCTCTACCTCTTTACTTAACCCCATGCTTGTGTATGTATGTGTAGCTTATGAACTTTAATAATAGCAACTCCCGGATTTTTATAAAACTGAATTAAAGACACACACTCAATTAGAAACTTCGAACGAGTGTCTCGTAATGCACACACGCTAGCAGGAGTACACCCACAAAAGGATACAATGATAAAATTTTCTTTGATTATTTTAAATCTAAATAACGTCACATTAATAAATCTTAGCCAAGCAAATCGGGGGCGGGTTGATAATCTCTAATATAATTCTCTCGTTATCTATTGATTAATATAATTAGTGGATAAAGGCATCATTTAGATTTTTTATATAATAAGGGCGACAACGAGCACACAGTCCACCCGATAGTACCATACCTGTAACCCATAAACTTTTACCCTCGATGCAGATGCGAATGCAGATGCGATGGAATTGAAAGGACCAAGATGGAATGCTTCGTTTCCAGTAAAAAGGGTCTCCGGTTCAGTGAGATCGTAGTCCTACCCCGGTCGAGCCGAGCCATTCATGCTACGTCATAATATAGCTTCAGCGCGGTTCTAACACGTCAAAAAATCGTCTTTTGCCATTTATTTACGATTATTTTCAACAACAGAACTACTCCAAGTCAATGATGCAACAAAATTAATTATTCAAGATCCGGAAGGACACGCCACCGAAGACATCTATTTCACCTGAGGATGCCTCGTTTAGAGGTGAAACACGGGTCGTATTCTTGAAGGTGGTGTATTTTTTCTAGTGTATTGTTTTTGTGAGTAGTGGGGTTCGGTGTAATAATTTTTGGGTAAGTGGTGACGGGGATAGTGTACACAATTGATGTTGGGTTCGTAGTGATCTTAAAGCTAAGTAAGACACATTCATTTTATTACGCGGACCTTTTACCTTAATGATTAATCTTTGATGATTACTTTCTATTGTATGGGTTATAATTTATAAATGGTCCGGGAAAAAATATTTCATCCTAAAGGATGGTAATGGGTTAAAATGGGGGTTAAGATTTTGATACATGTATCTATTTTAAAGACATTCTATTGGTTAGCTTGTATTCCTTAAACCACTTAATATAGTAAAATATTTAACCATTAAAAATATTGAAAATCTATTTCAATAACTAAAAGAAGAGTATTTTTGCTACTAAGTTACAGCCCACCGAAGAATTACGAATAAACATATATTTCAGGAGCTAATATGTGAATATTATTGTTTTTTTTTTTAGTTTTTGGAGTTAAATAAATAATTTTTATTAAAAGTTTAATTATTTCAAATAACTTGCTGTCCTTGAATCGCATAGTAATTCATGTATACAATGTTTACTAATTTATGTTAAGCGAAGTAGACATTAATCTATGGGAACTAGATGCGTATCACTGCAACATCGTTGCAGACATTTCTAGAGGATTGAATTACTGGACCGTATAGACGCAGATGCAACTTTAGCTATTGGGAAATTGGTTTGAATAATATATACTATCTTAATACAATGAGTAATATCTTATCTGAAATTAAAATTATTATCCTAAAACTAAATAATTTTAAAATAACTGTTACTTTAATTTAATCATTTAGTATTGTTCATGGAATTAAAAGGCATTTAATTAAAGTCGATTTTAATTTTTGACCTTTCTTCGGTGCTATAAAAATGAGGAAATAATTCCACGATATAAGATTACTAAATATTGTTTTTGGTAATGTTGTTGTTATTGTAAAAACTACTCGCAACGGCGTTTAAAGCTCCAAAAATATCACAACATTATTATCACAGTGACCCTGATCGAATATTTCCTATGAAGATATCATTGATTCTTACATAGGCATGGTAATTTTTATTGCACGTATTGCTAGTAATGACATATAATGAAACTGAAACGTGGTTCACTGTTAACCATATGAGGAACTGGTAACTAGTAAAATATATATTTTAACCACGTAAACGGTATACATGGGTCTAATTTAACCGAACTATATTATGTAGTGTAGGTAAATTATATGTGGTAATTTTTATGAAACATTTGGGTTGGATTTAGAATCGTTTGGCAGGAATTTGGGGGAGTAAGATGTTTTATTTGGTAGAGGTTTGGTCCTGAATTATAATAATACCACTCACATTAAAAGGTAATGCACCGTTATCGAAAAAATAAATAAAAACTATTATAACCTTAAATACGTACAAGTGATACATTTTTTATTATTACCTGAATTTACGGCTCTGGGTTCTAGACTTTCTGAGAAAAAATTATACGATATTACTGTGAAAGCTGGAGAGAATACGTCTGTGGCGGGAGCAAAGGCAACCTGACTATAGATATCTGATCTGATCGAATCTGTACTAAAATTAAATCAGCACGTCCGAATCCAAATAGTCTTGCTGCCCTACTCCTAAAGTGTTTTTTTTGTAAAGCCGTAGGTGCGGAGGCAGAGCAGCCCCCGCCCGTCGTAGCAAATCGCAGGCACCTGTGCGAGCCGTAGTGTGGTTATTATTGTATTATATATTATGTTTATAATTTAAAGTAATTATAAAAGCTAATATTTTGGTGTTTTGTTGAGTGCAAGAGCGAGCGGGATTTAAGGCATTCTGACTCGGACAGGTTAGGTTAGAAGGGGATGGCAGCGTCGAGGGGAGCGAGCGAAGCGAGCGAATAGGGACCCGCCATTCCCTTCGTGGTTATTTGTTTGTAAACAACTCAGAAGTAGGACCGTCGACCGGCCTTTTCTCGACTGCACCACGTGGTGCTTCCCTCTTCCAACTCTCTTCCCCCATAAATCAGGATTATAGTCACAAACATTACAAAAACGTAACCTCAAAATTAGATTTAAAAATTTATAAAAAGAAAACTAAGCATGTCCGGCAGGATGTGGAAGTGGGGGGCGACTCTACAACTCCCCCCGCCTCCCTCTCCACCACCTCCCATCTCCTTAATTCATTTTGAGTTATGATTTTGAGGTTTGTTCTATGGGATTTTCTTTTTTGATTTTTTCTCAAGAACGGTGCATTACCTTTTAATGGGAGTGGTATTACATATTATAATCGGGGACCAAACCTCTACCAAATAAAACACCTTACTCCCCCAAATTCCTGCCAAACGATTCTAAATTTCAACAAAACATTTTTCTTATAACACTTATTTATCTTATTATTTTATAAATTTAAGTTTGATTTATTATTTGATTATAATGTCAACCCGACAATAAAATACAAATATTCCAGAATATACACTTTTATTGCTGAAAAAACATAGACTATTTAATATTTTAATTTTTTCCTAATTCAATCTTTTAAACTCAAAATAACTTCTTTACAAAATTAAAATTAAGACTTCTGGAAAAATAAAATTACTTCATTTTTCTTATTATATATTCTTATTCTTACTATACGGACCACAGGTTATCAACTATAAATAATTGTACTGAGACTACTTTAATAGATGATAATAATAATTAATTCGTTTCCACAAATTAATTATCCGAATAGTTTAGGATGAGCTAGTAGCGGGATACAACAAGTGAACCGCGCCACGCCGAACAGATATATATATATATATATATATATATATATATATATATATATATATATATATATATACATATATATATATTTATATTTATATGTAGGAAGTTAGTTAAATAGAATTAATTTACAATCACAAAATACACGGACCACAGGTAATGAACTATAAATTGTACTGAGATTACTTTAATAGCTGATAATAATAATATTCGTTTCCACGAATTAATTATCCGAATAGTCTAGGATGAACAGTGTATTGACAGTGTTGAGAACACATTCAGTAAATTGAATCCTGTTAATACCTTCAACCAATTTATAATAATTGTATAGTAATAGTTAGCACAAGCCCTAATTTACATTAACAAAGATGCAACACTGTGCATATTATTTTTAACAATCAAATTTTTTTTAAAAAACAACAAAAAACCTTAAGAAAGTTCAGGCATCACATTCTATGAATAATTATTATATAATATTTCGTCCTAAACCTATCAAATTTAAAGGCATATACTTGTACAACACAGTAGAAATACGTGCATCAAATGGTTCTCAAATAATAGATAAACACAAGACTTCTCTTTTCTTCACATAGTTAATGTATTTACTTCTATATCTTATTTTGTTATATTAGGTGTAATAGTGGGTGTATTATAGAGCAAGTTGGATGAACACGATCCATTCATTTATTTTGTATTGGTAGAAGATTACCCTTCTACCAATACAAAATAAAGGTAGTGGGGGTAGGGGTAGGTAGTGGCATGAGTAGGGACTGGTTTACTATGAAAGTAATGTCAATGAATATAATGCTAATTTAATTTTATATAATATGGTTATTATACTATAATTTATTTCAGTTTTTATTTATTTCCAGACTGACAAAGTGTAATCACAAGCTGGTCCCTTGCAAATCATTGCTGCAAAACCACAAGCAGGATCTTCAAAAAGGACATTAGGAGGACAACATCATATCCACTGAAGAAAAACCACATACATATTAAAGCATATCAGATAATGTTGAACTTGAAAAAGAAAGTACTCTAAATGAAAAATTTTAAAATTATATAAGGAAAAATTTTGCAACCTAATATTTAATATTTTTTATAATTTTGAATTATAGTTATTCTATTTATAAGCTGCATTTAAGTATATTGCATATAATATGGAGACTACATTTTTAGTGTTAATTCAGGGAAATAGATAGACAACCAAATATTATCAAAACAAAATTATTATTTGTGGATATTGCACTTTGCACTTGTGTACAGGAGCTTATTTATTAATTAACTTGTTTTTGATTAAAATATCGATATTTGGGTTATTGTAGACATTCTGTGATTTGTGATTGTGCATATTATCAATTCATTCATGATTGTAAATATTATATATTATGTTACATAAGTAATTGAAATATTGTAATTAATATTGATTTTCTTTTCATGTTTAAACTCATCAAATATCTTTATAGAAAGAAATAAGCTGCTGGAGAAATTTTGTCTTAAGTTATGTATGTTTTTATTTTTATTTTAATTTGTATTATTATTTTGAATAAATAAACAGAAATTGTGTAATTTTTAATCTTTTATTTCGTGCAACCCAAATAATACCTCAAATATTAAAACCAAGAAAAGATTACGTTCAAATTTTCCCGCCACACGAGACAAGTGCAGGTAGGCTGACAATAGATGGAGCAAGTGGGTATATATCACATTTTTTATATTTTGTATGAAGCTGTCGTTCTTCTCCGGTAGGAGTATAATATAGTATAGTGTTCCGTGGCCATGACTGCCTGCTCCTCTCTAGTCTAGTTTCTGAATGTTAACGCCGTTAGTCTATGCGACTCTTACAGCTTCATCTGACTCAGGGCTCGCGGCCTGCAAGGTCGTTATATACCTGTTGTTGCAAAACACGCCGAGTGGTGGGGCGGTGGGGAAAACTGAGCAACGCGCCGTGTGGCGCGATCGGTGCACATGTTCTTTACAATTTTGCTGTACCGACGTATGACGGCACCGCCGTCATATATATATATAATATATATATACACTCACCGGCACGGAAACTTGGCCACTCGTGAATTTGCTGATTATTTGCACTGAAACGTTTTTTTTAACAGTAAATTAAGGGTAGATGCATTCAATAAGTGTCTCTAATGGTTTTAGAACATAGAAATTTAATGTTTACTTCACCGAAATTTTTCTTTTCAAGATAACATGTTTTCACTAAAATTAACATCTTTCCATTGTCACTTTAAAAACACTACAAAGTTAAAAATTAAGTCTGTTTCTTTATTGTCTATCAGTTTTAATATCGGGTGTTTCCTCCTCTAGCCCTGATAACCACTTGCATTCGATCTGGCATGCTTTGAATGATGTTTCTGACATCAACTTGCGGTATGCTGTCCCAAGCGGCCAGCGCTGCATTTCGGAGCTCATTTAGAGTTTGTGGCGGTTTGGAGCTGGACTTTATCTTTCTTTTGAGCATACCCCATACATGCTCAATTGGATTTAAGTCCGGGCTACGAGCTGGCCACTGTAATTTTTGTATTCCAACCTCTTCCAGATATTCCTCTACACAATGTGCGACGTGCGGGCGTGCATTATCGTGCATGAGGAGGAATTGGTCGTGTCCAATGAATCCCGAATAAGGCATTACGTGCTCCTGAAGAACTTCCTCGATGTATCGAGTAGCTGTAAGCCGATTATCGACGATGACCAACTCTGTACGTGCGTCGGAACTTACACCTCCCCATACCATTATTGAGCCTCCATGGAAACTCACAGTTTGGGTGGTGGTAATGGGTAGAAACCTCTCTCCTCTTTTTCTCCACACTCGTTCTCGACCGTCTGGAGCACGTAAAGCTATTCGACACTCATCTGTGAACAACACTCTAGCCCATTGCTCGTGGGTCCAATTGACATGTTCTCTTGCGAACTGAAGTCGGGCTACTCGGTGCTGTCTGAGAAGTTCTGGACCTCGTGCTGTTCTACGAGCCTTTAAATTCACTTCCTCCATTTGTCTTCTCACCGTACGCTCACTAACATTAACGCCTCTTGCGATTTGGAGCCGCTGGCGTATCTCAACAGCGGTCAGGTAGCGGTTTCTCAAAATCTCCATAACAATAAAACGATCGTCCCGGGCCGATGTGCACCTTACGCCCCCACTGCCTGGCCTGCGGGTGTAGCGGCCTGTCTCCTGGTATCGTTTCAGTGAATACTGCATTGAGGACCGTGGTACGTTAAGCACTAGCAAAGCGTTATAGCAACTTCACGCTGTGTCAGCCCTTGGTCAATTAATGCTACTGCTTGTGCAACTTGTGCTGGTGTTAATGGCATTTTTATTGGCTTTAAAGCACCTTTAGTTATTTAATTAAGACACAAGATCACAATAATTGAATAACCTTACAGTAAACTTTTCACAACACACAAATTTAAAATGTGAACTTAGTCGCTCAAATGACCCGATTCAACTAAAAATTAAAGAATTCGTCATGGTGAACTTAAACATAATGAATTACACTCTTGAACTTGAGGGTAAACATTTTTTGACTTGCATAATAAACATTCATCAGAAACTCTTAGTTTTTGCTATCGCGAATACCGCTTGGCCAAGTTTCCGTGCCGGTGAGTGTATATATATATATATATATATATATATATATATATATATATATATATATATATATATATATATATAACAAGTGTCCCAAAACGTAACGATCAAACGAAAGGGGGTTGTAGACCATGGAAGAACTGTTAAAAAAAAGTCCCATACCCAAATTGAGTGGTTTAAAAAATAAAGGTTGATTTATAAATTTTCCAGAAAATCACCCTTTGCATCAATATTTTTGATGCTGCATCTGCAAATGAGGACCGATTTTTTTTCTGTTTTGTGTAGTCCAATAATATGCCTACTATACCTACTATTTTATTTTTAATACCTATTACGGTTTGGTAGAAATAAATACATAAAAATTCGTAAAAGTGTAAAAATGTAACATTATGGTTTTATCGAGCAAGTTGGACCCTTCATACCGTAAAAAAAATGTACCAACATGGACCTGGCAACTGACGACTGCGACTGTTGTGCCGTGTAGTGGCGGTTGAGAATATCCACTACCCCATATCTTCCCGTGGGCGTCGTAAAAGGCGACAGAGGGAGACGGGCAGCAGATGGGCAGCAGCATCTTCCTGATAACAACTGTGACGTAATAAAAAACTGCGGTTGCCAACCCGCTCGCCAAGCGTGGCAACTATGGCAAATACCCCCCAATGAATAAATACACAAACAGACGGCCCCCAGTCCCCCGGCGGCCCCGCTATTCCTGGCTACGGTGGCGACCATGGTAACGGCGGGGCAGGGGGGTGCTAAGAATCTCCGGTGGAGGTTCGGTTGCCACTTACGACGACTCGACCTGGCAACATATAACGCACGCACCCTGAGGACTGACGAGAAGATACTAGAGCCGGAAGAAGAGGTAGACAAGTTGCGCTGGCATATTATTGGATTATCCGAGGTCCGAAGAGAGGGGGGAGGACACGGTAATCCTCGAGTCCGGCAACTTGTTCTATCACCGGGAGGGCGACCATCTGTCCCAAGGGAGGTGTCGGATTTATCGTCCACAAGTCTCTCGTCAACAACGTTGTAAAGATTGGGAGTGTGTCGACGAGGGTCTGATACTCAGAATCACCAAACGGTATTCGCTGAAGGTCATTCAGGTTTACGCACCAACCTCGGCACATCCCGATGAGGAGGTGGAGGAAATGTATGAGGATATTTCCAGAGCCATACATTCCTCCAAAACCCACTACACGGTGTTGATGGGAGACTTCAACGCAAAACTAGGCACAAGAGAAAGCGGTGAGCTGAAGGTAGGGAAATTTGGGTAGGGCAACGGAACCGAAGGGGCCAGCAGCTGGCCGACTTTATGGAGAAAGAGGGACTCTTTATGATGAACTCTTTCTTCCAGAAGCGGCCCCACAGGAAGTGGACCTGGTCGAGCCCCGACGGTTCGACAAAAATGAGATTGACTTCATTATGACGACCAGACGCCAACTGTTCAGTGATGTCTCAGTGATCGCAAGGGTGAAAACTGGCAGCGATCACCGAATGGTTAGAGGCACACTGAACCTAAACGTTAAGTTGGAGAGGTCTCGTCTAATGAAGTCAACGCTCCGTCCCCCTCGTGCTCTAATCCAGAATCTCGAAACCTTTCAGCTCGAGTTACGTAACCGCTTCCAGTGCCTAGAAGATTGGCAATGCAGTGGACGATATGAACGACAAGCTCGTGGAAACTGTCCATGCGGTCGGAGCTAAGTTCTGCAAGACCCGCCGCAGAACACAAAAACTCTCCGATCACACTCTGAATCTCATGGCTGTTAGACGGGAGATGAGGCTGCAATCGTCAACAGATTTGACAGCATACAGGCAACTAAACAGACAGATCTCCAAATGCATGCGGCGAGACTTACGCAACTTTAATACTTCTCGTATTAAAGAAGCGATCGAGCGGAACCAGGGGCTCCAAAGTCTTTGCCAGAAATCTGTCTGCCAGAAAGAGCCAACTGTCAAAGCTGAAGACTGAGTGTGGCAACATCGTTTCCGGGACACCTGAGATTTTGAGTGAGATTGAGAGGTTCTATGGGCAGCTGTACACATCATCGTTGGAGCCACACGCAAGTGTGAGTAACGATCAAAGAGCAAGTCTTATCCGACACTATTCCGATGATATCCCGGACGTCAGTCTGAGCGAGATTAGAATGGCTCTCACCACCTTAAAAACGGCAAGGCCCCGGGCGAGGATGGAATTACAGCGGAGCTTCTGAAAGCGGGTGGAAAACCGGTACTTGAAGTCCTTCGGAAGCTCTTCAATTCCGTCCTCCATGGTGGCACTACTCCGGAGGCGTGGAGCAGAAGCGCGGTGGTTTTGTTCTTTAAGAAAGGCGACAACGCTCTCTTGAAGAACTACAGACCGATTTCCCTTCTGAGCCGCGTCTACATGCTATTTTCGAGAGTCATTACGAATCGTCTCGCACGCAGACTCGACGACTTCCAGCCTCCCTAACAAGCCGGTTTCCGAAAAGGCTTCAGTACCATAGACCACATACATACCCTGCGGCAGATTGTACAGAAGACCGAAGAGTACAATCTGCCACTTTGCCCTGGCATATGTGGACTATGAGAAAGCCTTTGATTCCGTCGAAATTTGGGCGGTGCTACAGTCCCTTCAGCGGTGCCAAGTTGACTGTCGGTATATCGAAGTGCTGAAGTGTTTGTACAGTAGGGCTACGATGGCTATCCGAGTACAGAACCAGAGTTCGAAACCTATCCAACTGCAGAGAGGTGTAAGACAGGGTGATGTTATATCCCCGAAACTCTTCACCGCTGCGTTGGAAGACGTTTTCAAGCTACTGGACTGGAAAGGATACGGTATTAACATCAATGGCGAGTACATCACTCACCTTCGATTTGCCGACGATATAGTCCTTATGGCAGAATCGCTGGAGGACTTAAGCATTATGCTCAATGACCTCAATAGTGCCTCCCAACGGATAGGTCTTAAGATGAACATGGACAAAACAAAGATCATGTTTAATGTCCATGTCACACCTATGCCGGTAGTTGTTGGGAAGCACTATCCTCGAAGTTGTTGACGAGTACATTTACCTGGGACAAATAGTCCGACTAGGTAAGTCCAACTTCGACCGAGAGGTCAATCGACGGATTCAACTCGGCTGGGCAGCGTTCGGGAAATTACGACACATCTTTTCGTCAGGTATACCTCAATCTCTAAAAACTAGATTGTACAACCAGTGCGTGTTGCCAGTGATGACTTACGGATCTGAGACGTGGTCCTTCACTGCTGGCCGTATGAGGACGCTTAAGGTCGCTCAGCGAGCTATGGAGAGGGCTATGCTTGGAGTTTCTCTGCGTGATAGACTCAGAAATGAGGATATCCGCAGTAAAACCAGAGTGACCGACATAGCCCAACGGATTAGTAAGCTGAAGTGGCAATGGGCCGGCCATATAGCTCGAAGAACCGATAACCGATGGGGAAAAAAGGTTCTCGAGTGGCAGCCTCGTACCGGTAGGCGTAGTGTAGGGCGACCCCCCACTAGATGGAGTGACGACCTGGTAAGACATGCAGGAAGTCGATGGATGCAGGTGGCTCAGGACCGTGCTTTGTGGCATTACTTGGGGGAGGCCTATGTTCAGCAGTGGACTTGTGAAGGGCTGTAATGATAATGAAAATGATGGACCTGGCAACTGTATTCAAAAAGTTGGCGCAATTTATGTAGCTTTCAAAATAATACAATACTTTGTACTTTTATTTCAGCTTTTTGTGGTATATTTTTTTTCTTGCAGAGGAAAGATTTTGTGCAAATTACTCAATTAGAATTTTTTTTAAATGATTCGTCCGTTCGATTAGTTTTAATAAAATTAATTCATTTTCACGCTGATTTTGCTGATTTCAGACCTAATATCCATAGAAAATGGGACATGCACGTGGTAGATAAGACCTTTACATTGAAGACAAAGTTTTGGAAATGGTGATGCTTATATATATATTATCATCACCAATACAGCCCTTCACAAGTCCACTGCTGAACATAAGTTTCCCCCAAAGGACCACCAATACACGGTCTTGAGCCACCTGCATCCATCGACTTCCTGCATGTCTTACCAGGTCGTCACTCCACTCCACTCCAGGTGGGGGGTCGCCCTACACATCGTCTACCAGTACGAGGTTGCCACTTGAGAACCTTTTTCCCCAACGGTTGTCGGTTCTTCGGAGCTATATGGCCGAGCCCATTGCCACTTCAGCTTACTCGACGACTCGACAAAAATATGTGTCGTAATTTACCGAACGCTGCCTAGCCGAGTTGAATCCGTCGATAGACCTCTCGGTCGAAGTTGGACTTACGTAGTCGGAATATTTGTCCCGGGTAATTGTACTCGTCAACATCTTCGAGCATAGTGCTCCCAATAACTAACGGCATAAGATGTGACATGGACATTAAACATGATCTTTTATATACATATACCCAACAATACTTCAGCTTACGCAGCTTACGGAACATATATACCATATTGCATTTAATCAAACGTTGTTTTATTCGCTCTCTTTACTAGATAGTATGACAATTATTTGAATTTCAGTAAAAGGTTCAAGAGTCGAAGGAGAAATGGTGCATCCAGAGGACAATATATATATATATATATATATATATATATATATATATGTGTGTGTGTGTGTGTGTGTGTATTGTGTGCGTGTATGTGTTACGTGTTTGTTAGTAATTTTCAAACAAAACATGAAGTCAGTGATGAGATTAATTAATTAAATCAAATACAAAATTCATTGGCTTCCACGTGTGAGCTCTGATTTTTTATAGGATAAACGTGCAGCACACAGTCCACTTGATGGTGAGTGGTTGCTGTGACCCATGGACATCTACATCTATCCTCGATTACGACTCAAAATGTAGATGTGTTCTCACCCGTGAGGACTAAGATGGAATGCCTCGTTTCCAGTAAAAGGTCTTCGGTTCTCGACACCTCACCATACGAAACACAACAGCATTAAGCTTCTATTTGACGCCGGTATTCTGTGAAAGCGTGGTTCTTTCCCGGTCGAGCTGACCCACTCGTGCTACAACTATAATACTAATATAACTTTGAAGCATGGCTCTACCACGTATGTGACAAATATGAAGATGCTGCTGCCCATTTCTATTTAGTTTCCTTCTGTCGACAGCCACTGGACGATATTAGGTAGTGGATATTCTTACACCGACCCTATACGGTTGAAAATATTATCATATATTTGATACTAAATTTGCGCTTAACATATACGTGGTAGAGTCAGCTATATTATGGTTACAGCACTTATATTTTTTTTAGGTATAGGTACACATACGAGCACACAGTCTACATGATGGTAAGTGGAAGCTGTGGCTCATAGACATGTTCATTTATCCTCAGTTAAGAATCAAAATGCAATCGCGTTGTTAGCTCGACCGGGAACAGAGTAAATTAGGAGTTTGATAATGCTGTGTTGCGTGTAGTTACAAAGTTATGTGGTAAAGCCACTGCACGCAGCCTTTGCTGTTGCACGTATGGCCGGCTCGAACTGGGGTGGTACCATGACCTCAACAGAAGACCAGCGTGAAGTAGAAGCTTTGCTTCTGCATTTCGTCTGGTGAGTGCAGGTGGCCTGAGGACCATTTCAGTGTCCTCTCCAGCTGATACTTCGTATCTCCCTACCCGGGGTACAAATTGAGAACACTCCTGTGCCCCGGGCTTAGAGTTTGCGTGTACGTCAGAGACGACATCTGGTGTTCGACGCCTCGGCAGCCTTGAAGGTACGGACCTGTTTATCTTATGGCTGCGCGTAGACAGCGACTTGACCATCACCGCGTCTACAGGTGACTCTTTTAAGTCCCATAGCGGTAATGACCGACCAGGCCGACTGATCAAACGTCCAGACGGCTGCAGACTCCGTGCTACAACAGGTTCCCGATCCGGCAGAGATCGTGATGCTTGGCGATTTTAACGCCTTGGTTCTCGTTTAACCGATCAAGCGGGTCCTTTTTCACCCTAATATGAAAATTAAAAAAATATTTTGGGGCCATTACTAAATTAAAAGTAAACTATGTAAGAGTAAGCAAACCTTTGAGTTGGGTAATTATAAAAGTAATTTTTAAGTAAAAATATAGAAATCATAAAAATTCACCAAATATGAAGTAAAGGCTTTATGATTTTAAAGAATTATAAAATATTCCTTAAAGAACTTGTATTCTGAAGTATCTAAGACATAGTGAGTGGTTGAATTAAAGCCCTGACTTTATAATGTAAAATTTTACCAAACAAAACATTTTACCATAATATGACTACATTAGATCCTCTTGATTAATAGTTACCTTCGATAAAAATGAACATTTTTTTTACTTTCTGCATGGAAATTGGCGCGTTTAATATAACTAGTTTTACGGATACTATCAAGTTCACTTGTTGGTGGGTGCGCCTCTAAATGGGCCACAAAAAATTAAATGCGAGATTTGAAACCATACATTTTGTAAGAATCTGCGGCTCGAGAAAAAAAAAACTAAAATGTTGTGGGGAGAAGAAGTGAATAAAATAACCGGTATACTTATACGGTTTTCGGGCCATGAGTCGACCACGCGGTGTGGGTGCAGACCTTACGATTGCTCGGGCAATGAAATAAAATAATTTAATAACTTTATCCTAGTACCTGATCAAGTTACCAGAATAATTCTTTTTTGAATCATCATAGTTCACAACTCAAGATGAATTCGTGTTTTTATGTTTTTCTTAAATATTTATCCTAGTATCAAAAACTTTATCTAATATTCTGATAGAAACACCAGAATAATTCTTTCACAGCTCATGATGAATTATGTTTTTATTAAATTTTATATACGAATATTAAGGTGTTTTATAATAAAATATAACTAAATAAATAAATATATACCTATAAGGTATCACGTTACAAACTAAACTACAAAATGATATCAAACACTCTGCGTAACCTAGGATAAACAGAAATTTCGAGAATTTAAAACAAATTAAAATTAAACGCGTTAAAACCCGATCGTATATTTAGCAGGGATGGGGAAATATGATAAGGATATAGAACGACGAGTGAATGCGGGGAATAAAGTAAATGGGGCCTGCACTCTATTGTGAAGAGTCAAAATGTGTCGAAAAAGGCACGTATGGCAAATACAATGCTGTGTTGGTCCCTACTTTAACGTATGGTAGTGAAAGTTGGGTGTGGCAGAAGAAGCACGAGAGTAGAAGCTCCTCAGACGTCCAGACGGTGATGGAAGGCGAAACACCGACATCATCGCCGGGGACCTAAACGCCAAACACCCGGCGTGGGAATCTAGACTGATCAACCCGCCGGGTCATGCACTTTTTGAAGACGCCAAAAGACACGGCTATGACGTTTTAGGTCCCGAAGAACCCACTCATGTTCCGACGGATCCACGAAGTCGTCCGGATGTATTGGACATCGTGCTCGCTAGGAACATCACTACCCGATAGTGGTAGAGGTGCTGTACGACCTGGATTCACAGCACCTCCCGCATTTTATTACCCTTGGCCTAAAGGCGGTGACCACGCCGCCCAGAACAGTTAAGACACGTGTCGACTGGAGGTTCTATCATAAACACCTGCAGGAGAGACCTCCAGCACACCACCCCTTAAACATAGCGGACGACGTAGAGGTCGCTGCTACCAAAATGACAAAGGCGATTCAGGAGGCCCTCAACGCTGGCTCTACGATCGTCCCGATGTCAACAAGAAGATACGATCTGCCGCTACAGATAAGTGTGCAGATCAGGAGAAAAAGGGCGCTAAGGAGGCTCTGGGCGCGTACTCGCTGCCCGAGAATCAAGACGCTACTTAACACCTTATCGGAGGAACTGTCGGTTTGCAGTCCAGGCAGCACAGAGGAGATGCCTGGGGAGCGACGCATATGGAAGGCGGAAGAGCATGATGCGTCGCTCTACAAACTGAACCGACAGTTAACTAAAGCCAAACCTCCCGTTTGCCCGCTGACCAACAACGCGGGCGAACGTCGTTACGATGCGAAGGGTAGAGCGGATATCTTGAGTAGAGCACTTCGAGGAGCAATTTATGCCGAACCCAGCAAGTGCGGAGTTCATGGATATTCATGCCCAAAAGGAGAGTCGCGTACAGGAGTTCCTGTCGTCGCCCGCGCCGCCTCTTGCAGGAGAGTGGTTCATCTCCCCCGCTGAACTGCGGAGGACAGTAACCCGCCTGCAACCGAGGAAGGCGCCGGGACGCGATGGGATTACAACGCTGCACTCCGACAGCTGCCCCATAGAGTCCTAGTAGAGCTTGGTCGACTCTACAATGGGATATTGCTGACATCCCACTTCCCGGAGGACTGGAAGAAAGGCAAAGTTATCTTCTTGCCGAAACCCGAGAAGGACAGGCGTAGAGCTGCCAGCTACAGGCCGATCACGCTGCTACCGCACATAGCTAAACTGCTTGGAAGACTGTTGCTAAGACGCCTCCGCCCGTGCATCCAACTTCGGGCGGAGCAGCACGGATTCAGGAGGGATCACTCAACAGCAACACAGCTGACCAGAGTGCGCACCTGCTTGCGGCCGAATACAACCGTGGCCGCACTACGTTGGGCATCTTTCTCGATATCGAGAAGGCGTTCGACAGGGTGTGGCATTCTGGACTACTTTATAAACTAGAAGAACAGACCAGTGTCCCTCCTGCTATGTTGCGGCTAGTGGCGTCTTTCCTGGCAGACAGGAAGTTATACGTCTGCGTAGAGGACGATGAGTCCGCAACTAGAACCATCGAGCCGGCGTTCCTCAGGGCAGCTGTTTTTCTCCAGCCCTGTACGGCGGCGTATACCAACGATATCCCTACCCTGGCAGGAAGGCTGCAAGAGTGGGAGGATGACGTGAACTGGCGTTATACGCGTACGATAGCGCTTATTTCACCTCGTCCAGAAGAGCCCACATTGCCACTGCCAGGATGCAACGTCTGTTGGACTTGCTGCCACCATGGCTAGATGAGTGGAGGATGGTCGTCAATGTTGGTAAGACGACCGCTCTGCTCACCCGCCGCCTCAGGAACCTACCATCTCAGCTAATCCTCAATGGCCAGAAGATCGCGTACGAGAAGGCCGTGACCTACCTTGGGTGCCGGATCGACCGGGCGCTGCGCATGACTGCGCACGTCGACCTTGTCTTCCGCAGAGCATAATGTGCGCGGGCCATGCTCCGTCCGGTCCTGGCATCCAAGTTACCACTTAAAACAAAAGTGCGAGTACACAAAATGTACATCAGCCCATTATTACGTACGCTACTCCGGCCTGGTACGCGCTTCTGAGCGAGCCTCTGAGGCGGCGACTGCAGGCCCAGCAAAATCTGACGTTAAGAACCATCGTCGGTGCGGGTCGCTACGCTACGGAATGACGTCATAGCGGCCAACCTGAAGATCGACACCGTCCAGGAGTTTGTGGCCCGGTTGGCGCGCGGACTGTTCGACCGTGCAGACAACGGGCCACACATACATCTTAACCATCTTGCGCCGCTACACACTCGCCCTCCGGACGGGCGACCCTATCCAAGAGAACTCCTCTCTATATCGATTAGAGAGTCGAGTAACAACCCTCAATGCCGCTGGTTTTTTCCGTAGTCGGTTAACTACGGGAAAAACTTTACCAACTACGGATAAACCCGAATAACATCCAACAACGCCAATAGAAGGCTCACAGGACCGGTCCATAGTGGTGGACCGCGAGGAAAACACGGGTAAAGAGGGCATACCCCGAGGCCCGAGACCTGCAGGACACCATAGTCATTGCGGAAGACATCAGCGAGAGTAGAATGAACGCAGTAGAAATGCGGTCGTTAAGGAGTATGTTAGGGCTGAATCTGAATGACAGGGTAATAAATTGTGTAATAGAAGAGGGGTGGTTTGCAAGATGATGTTGTGAGCAGGATTAAGAAAGGAATGCTTCGGTGGTTTGGTCATGTGGAAAGAGTGACTAAGAAAATTTATGTTGCAGAAGTGAACGGCAGAGTCTGAAAGGGACGTCCTGGGCGAAAATTTATCGACCAAAATGGCGATTTATTGAAAACGGGCCAAATTAGGAGTACCCTTAACCGACGAGCATGTATGCGTAGGTGTATGGATGTGAAGGAGGCGAGAGAGGTGTGTCAGGATCGTGCCAAATGGAAGTCTGTAGTCTCTGCCTACCCCTCTTTAGCTCTTCCAAGTAGAAAGCTTATAAATAATAAGTCTGCTTAATAATCTCTGATCTTATAATCTCTTCCCATAGTTTCTTCTTCTTCTTTCTGGCATATTCGTACCGGTAAGTGCAGAGCAGTTTCCCACTAGATGGAGTAACGACCTGGTAAGTGGAACCTGGAGGTGCACAAGTCGATGGATGCAGGTGGCTCAGGTTAGTGCCTTACAGCATTCCTCGGGGTAGGTTTATGTTGAGCAGTGGACTTGTGAAATTATGTGATGGTGATGATGAATAGCTTCTAATAATCGTCAGAATCGTAGGCAATCAATTTTCTAATTGTGCTAGTTTAACATATCTCTAGCATGTCCAACAGTTTCACGTAACTGATATAAAGATGAAACTTCTTCTTTTTCTTTAATGGCCCACGAAAATCTACTGCTGGTCATGGGCTTGTTCCGTTGTATGAAAAATTTGTCATAATCAGCAATACTTGGCGGGCGGACTTTTTTTCTATAGAATAAGTGCAACAAACGAACACACAGTCGACCTACTGTAACGCTATGCTGTGCCTGTCATGCCTGGTCAACCTTCACCTTTCTGTACTTATTTTTTTAAACACGTAAAAGTGGAAAATCAATTCTTAAAATTGCAATTAACAATTTCAATTTTAAAACCGAATAGCATTTTAAAGAAAATTACATCTGATTTCGTAATAATACATAATTTTTTCACAAAACAAAATTTTTGGCGACAGTACAAAAAGCATATAAAGTAAAGATGCCACATCTGAAAAATTTGCAGCCATGTGGAGCTCGTTACGACGTGTTTTCACGGTGTCGGCATTTAATTTATTCTACCTATGACCTCGGTAAATTTTGAACTTTGATTTCGAATGTATAATGTGTGGAAATTATTTAGTTTTAGGTAATAGCACTGTAAAAAGATAATACAAACATAAAACAAAACGAACACTCACGCCTGTTACTCAGGGGTAGGCAGAGACTACAGACTTCCATCTAGCACGATCCTGACATACTTCTCTCGCCTCTTCCACATCCATATACCTACGCATACATGCTCGTCGGTTAAGGGTACTCTTAATTTGGCCCATTTTTAGTATATAGCCAATTTGGTCGACAAACTTCCACCTAGGATGTCCCTTTCCGACTCTTGCTTTCACTTCTGCAACATATATTTGCTTTGTCAGTCTTTCCGCATTCATTATTTCTACATGACCAAACCACCGAAGCATTCCTATCTTAATCCTGGTCACTGCATCATCTTGCAAACCACACTCTTCTTTTATCACACAGTTTCTCACCCTGTCATTTAGATTCAGACCTAACATACTCCTTAGCGACCGCATTTCTACTGCATTTATTCTACTCTCGTGCTTCTTCTGTCACACCCAACTTTCACTACCAAACGTTAAAGTAGGGACTAATACAGCATTGTGAATTGCCATACGTGCCTTTTTTGACACATTCTGACTTTTCACAATAGAGTGTAGAGCCCCATTTACTTTATTTCCTGCATTCACTCGTCGTTCAATATTCTTATTATATCTCCTATCCCTGCTGAATACACATCCCAAATATACGAACTCATCCACTTGCTCCATTAACTCTCCTTCTATTCTTATTTCACATACTGTTTTGCTTTCTTCTCTTTCAAAAACCATCACTTTCGTCTTACTTGCGTTCACTTTCATTGCCCTTATTATATTACAAGATTATACCTACAATAATAATCAAAGTGCTGACGCCTTAATCATTAGATCATCATACTCATAACGTTCGTATTACAAGAGTCGTCTAAGGATTATGCCTCGTAGAGCTTATTATGGGCTCGATTGATTTCAATATAACCGCTTTATCTTCAATAGCTGATTCTACTTGGATATTATGATGAGGTTCTTAATACTTTTTTGGGATTAAAGTTTAGTTTTTATATTTAACTAGTGATGCAACCCGGCTTTGCCCGGGTGATTTCCGCATCTCGGCAGCAGCGCCACTTACCGGGTCCAACTGAGATTCTAAACCATCCACCCACTTAAATAAATACAAAAATACACACTGAATAATATACATCGAAATCGGTTGAGCCATTTTTAAATTTTTGCAAGACTAACGGACATCAATGGATTTTTATATATAGTTTACATCAAATTATTTAATCTAGTTTTTAATATTTTACGTAGAGGCAGTAGATTGGAAAAATTACGACGATCTTTGGGAAACGAAATTTTAATTTCTTCAGTTCAAATATAAAGAGTTTACAATTAAATGTTTTGATCAAAAGAACAAGAATAACTAACGTAGCACATCGGATCAGTTGAATTAAGTGGCCATTATCTAACTGACAACTGACAACCAATAAGGAAATGTTCTCGAGTGATAGCCTCGTACTGATGATGACAGATGATGATGATCGTAGTGATGAGCAATGTGTTTTGCGGTTTCCGACTAGATGGAGAGTCGATTTCATGAAACATGTTCAGCGCTGGATGTATAAGGGTCTGTTACTATGATGAATTATGATATTGAACTATTTTGTGTTTTAATTCTTACTGACTCAATGAATACACCACGTGATGCCAAAAATTTACGGTCTCAAACAATCATTATGAATTGCGTGTAATGCTCGGCAAAAACCTTAACGATGAATAAATTCGACCAAATATGGCGGCTAAGCAGGTAAGAGACAAAGAGGAGAAAGGAAGTAGGATATGGCAATAAGTCGAATATATGAATGAATTTTACTTCATCTATTTCGGAGCCAATAAATATAAACACCTCTTATAAATATATTTTAAAAATAGTATCAAACGTCATGATTTAATCAAAGTTAACCATGACACGATATTTTAATTTTGTAAAACACTAAGTCTTGTCATCTACAAATATAAAATTATTTACTTTTGATTTTAATACATTCAAATATTGAAGGATTTTGGGGGCAATTGAACTATCCCTCATAATAGAGTGGCAATTTGATAATGCATATAGCACTCCTCGCACCACCCTTCGATCACATAGAAAAAAAGTTCTGGGAAACTACCGATAGCCAAACTAGCAGAAAAAATAAAAATATTCATCATCATCATGGTTTCAACCTACAAAATACCACTGCCGAACATAGTTCTCCCCCGTAGATTGTCTCATAGAGGGCGGGTTGGAAACCGCAGTTTTTTTATTATTTTGAGTTGTTATCAGTTTGAAGCTGCTGCCCATCTCCTGTTTCAGTTTCCCTCAACATAATAATATAGTAGTGGTGGTCTAAGAATAGTCCACCCACGGGACTATTCTTAGACCACCACTACTATATTATTATTATTTTGGGCTATTGCTATTGCAATTTTAAGTACTGATATAACTCGTTAAAATAGCTTAGTGTTACCATTCATGAGACGTCTGAAAGCCAAGTTTGCTGCCCTAATTCTTAGTTAAGTACAAATAAAAAACTTAATCAGCCAATTAAGGCTTAAACTTTGCGGTGGAGTAACGAAAACTTTTTCAAACACGCAATTCATTTTATTTTACAAGGGATTTATGTTCCTATGTATTTCTTAGCTTCTAATGATAATCCATTTTAAATTATCTAATTTAAGATTTAAGATCATCATCACATTTAAGATCATCTGATCTTAATGATAAGCTTCTTTTAAATGTTGGCCATCTAGTTATAAGTGCAGAGTTGCAGTCTTTGACCACTTGCATTTAAAATAAATCTACACGGAAAATTGCAAGTTACATTGACGCCCTTATTGTTATTATGGAATACCTCATTGCCTGTAAGTAATTATATGTAATTTACAAGGTGGCAGTGAAGGAAAACATAGTGACGAAACCTTCATGATACCCGAGAAATTAAAAAAAAAATCAGAGACACGGGAAGTCTATTGACACGCATCAGGGCAACGCCCTGTTCCTACGTTCCTCTCAGAAATGAGTGGAGGCCTGGCACCTGAGATGTATGTTAGACTTTAACTTAACTTTCCAAGCTGACAACTAAAGAAACCGAAACAGAAAAATATTAATACCAGCTAAACATAAAAAGAAAACCAACTCGCACCGGCTTCGCTTGGGTAGGATATATTAATGTGGCTTTTCAGATTAAAAATCATCGTCGAAGACCATTTATGTTATGAATTTTTCGATTCATCAAAAATGATCTTCAATACCTTTGGATAAAATATAGCCTAGATTATAATAATAATAATAAATCATTTTCGTTTACAATTATATATTTATAGAACCCAAGCAGACGAGAAAAATATATAGATAATTAAAAAAATAAGTGAAAATTAAGTCAATCAAAAGTGATAAAATCAGTATAAATAGTTTTATTCAACGTGTAGTGTTCGTGTAAATTTAAGAAATCGTTAACTTTAGGTAGAAATGATTTTAACACATGTATTACAAGTTAATATAATCTACAAATAACCCAGCTGTTACTATCGTATGTTTGTTATCAGCTGCACGTAATACGAATTGAATGGATTTGGATATTCGCTTCTCTCGGTTTCATTGTAAAATTTAGTATTGAAGTATAAAAGAAAATGAATGTTCCATATTTCAAAGAAAATTAAAGTTATATACATAATAAGTATTTGTTGCTATATTTTTAGTTTTCATCATTAAAAACTTTCGAAGAAATGTGTCGAGTTCTTTTTCAGATTAAAAACAAATTCATAAGTCTTACTTCAAAGACTTTCCGGGTCACACCGTGTGGTGGTGGCGTTAGAAAATTCATCAGTAAACTTCGTTTTATGGGCGTGATAAGAGGAGTTTATGTTATTACAAATATGTTATGACTTCTGATAGATGGCGGTGTACAACGATCTCGTTTACACCCAACGTAAAATCAACGACAGGCAGCTGCTTTAAAGGTTCAAGACGCCGTGACGATGTCTGGTACTGCGATCATCAATCCGCCAGGCAAGCGTGACGGTTAATGCAAATCCTCCGTACAACGGGAGAGGCCCAGCCCAACTGTGGACTTACACGGCTTGATGATGTTGCTATAAAATGTAAAGTTCTAAATACTCGTGTATGACCTGCTTCGAGTAGTAAGAAGCTAAAAACTGCTACGATAGTAACATTTAATATTTAATGCTATTTTAGATAAAAATGCAGAGTTGTTTAGTTTTCTTTTATAAAGAAACTATGTTTAAGTTGTAACAAAACAAGCTGAAAACTTATGCATCCGACTTTCATTGTATTATTTCACAATGCAACTGTATGTCTGCTACTTGCAGGTCACGTTTTTTTTGTTAAGGGTTCGCTTTAAAATAGTAGGACTTGTTTCTAATGTTCTTTTCTTTTTTAAACAATTATGTGGATTTATTCCAAGGGTTAGTTTTATGGTAATTAAGAGTTTTTTGCCCTAATGTTTGATGATATAATTTACTATTACCTTTTCTAAACTAACTTTTAACCGATATCTTCGAAAACTAGAACAAACGCATAATAAAATGTTTTACATCAGGTACACTAATTGCCTCATAAGCGGGATATTTGGCATAGTTCATGATTTGTTGCTCCCCTGCCGTCCTTAACGACACCCATAACACGATATGGTATAGTGAATATTTTTACACTTTGTGGGCGTTTTTACATTATTTTACTTTATTTTATATTTTACTATAATATTTTATAGAATTAAGGGTGATAAAAGGACATATCTGAGTAGTTGGTCTCATAGATAATTTAATCTCATACTCAATTAAAGCGACGAATTAGATCTACGTTGCGTAAAAGGAAAATCATTTTGTAAAAAAAAATTGAACAAGCCAGTGCTCGCTGAGACAGTAAGATATCTTTGGGGGCAGACAGGTACGAAAAACGTTTTAGAAAAAAAAAACGTACGTTCAGCTTCAGTACTTTTCGCTCTACAATCACGGAAATGAACTAACGTTTTCATACAACAAAAGAGCCTTAAGAATAATAATGCAAATGTCTTGTCATCCTCGAAGACTATGATAGAAAGCCCAGTATCTAGTAGAAAGGGTCTCCGGTATTTGTCACTTAGCAGCTGCAGCGTGCAGTGTAGCTCTATTAAGTATCTCTTAAAACTGACAGATGCACTGTACTCTTGAGTACTAAGATAGAATGCATTACAGCAAGTAATTGTACTGCTTGTATCGCGACTAATGTAGGTAGCTTATTTTAAATTCTCAACGTTTCAAGTGCTTTGAAACACTTATAGTTAAGAAGGAATTGAGATTGTATCAGTCCACCTGATGGTAAGTGGATGCTGTGGGCCATGGGGATCTACATTTATACTCAAAATCAAAATGCAGATGCGTTAACATCCCTGCGGACTAAGATGGAATGTTTCGTTTCCAGTAAAAAAGGTCTTCGGTTTTCTACACTCACTGTAAAAAAACACAGCACCGTTAAGCTGCTATTTTACGCTGGTGTTCTGTGAGAGCGTGGTCCTTCCCCGATCGAGCCGACCCATTCGTGCTATAACCAAAAATACGGCGTGGCTCTAAGTAAGCATACTGTGCTTTCTCGGTCGAGGCGACCCATTCGTGCTATTACCATAATAGAGTAACAGTATGACTTTGCCACGTGTAGAATAGAACGTAGTTTTGTATAGTCATCTCTACAAGATGTGATTGCAGGTGGGTGTTGGTTGTTTGTAAAATGCTACACCATAATGCTGCTACGTTTCTAACGGTTAGTGATGATAGAACTGGAGATCTTTTTAGGGTTCCGCAGTCAACTAGGAACTCTTATATTTTCGCCATGTCTGTCTGTCCGACTGTCCGTCCTCGCTTAAGCGAAGCTAACCGGTCACAGAGATTAATCTCTGTGACCGTTAGCACTAGAAAGCTGAAATTTGGTACCAATATGTGTATCAATCACGCCGACAAAGTGGTAAAATAAAAATTGGTAGTCCCCCTATATGTAAAGTGGGAAGTGATTTTTTTTAATTTCAACCCTAACGTGTGATATATTGTTGGAAAGGTAGGTATTTAAAAATGAATAGGGGTTTACTAAAATCATTTTTTGATAATGTCAATAATTTCGGAAATAATCGCTCCAAAAGTAAAAAACAATGTGTCCCCCCCTCTAACTTTTGAACCATAAGTTTAGAAAATATGAAAAAATCTGAAAAGTAGAACTTTATAAGGTCTTTCTAGGAAAATCATTTTGAACTTGGATGGAAACAACAGTACCCACTACCGGGGAGCACTTGCAGGAGCGCGGAGCGCTGCTGGAGTGCGAACATAATGGATACCCACCTTTAAACTCATAAGTGGGAACACTTATTGTGACGGACGGGAAACTACAGAGCCCTACACTGAGCGTGGCCCGACACGCTCTTGGCCGGTTTTTTTAACAATAACAAGGCATAACTTCTTAGTTTTCAGTGATATAAAGGTGCTTTTTATTATTAATTGAAAATGGATCAGATGGACTGTGTGATCACCCCAATTTGAATATAAAACTACGCTCAACTGAAAATAAAAAAATTCACCACTGCCCACCGTTCAAGGAACTGAACTTCTGTATAGAACTTTTAATCGAACGGTTGGGTAAAGTTTCCATGAATATAAATCTAGTAGTTTATTCATCGGCAAAAGTTAATTAACTGAGACTGCTGCTTAACGATCTAAGTTTAAATTGTTTGATTATGAGATGATTTTACTCAGGTAGATATTATTCTACGTCTAGAAGTCTTGGTCTGGAAGTTATAATTGGGATGGTTACGTCGCCTAATAAATGAGGTAAGTTTGCCTTCGTTAAAGATAAATGTCAAATTTAGCAAAATAGAAATTAAGCGTATGAAATCAACTATAGATACCAATATAATATTTACATTTTGTGGACTACGAGCAACAGAAATGGATAATTAAATTAAATTATCACTTACATTCAACTCCGAACAACAAAGAAAGAATGATCATTGCGCACCACGACAAAAACCATGCTACTTATTGTAAGAATACGCACTTCTGCACACATATGCACCTAAATTAACTTGCAACCAATAATTTTACTTTTAATGCATATGTGTGCGTTCAGCAGTAGAATTTTACGAGCTTACAAGGAAAGAAAGAAGAAAGATGAGTGCGTGAGTACGAGGTAAGTAATTAGCATGGTTTCGGTATCATTTGAAACGTACGCAGCGCTCTGTCTACTTTTGTTTTCTTATCTGAGAATAAAATTTTAAACTATACAGAACAATACCATAAAAAACTTTTTGAGCATATTAAGTCTAGAGTGACAAAAGTGAATGGATGAAAATGAATGGATTTATTAGTAGAGGGAGGCCTAAGAAAAGTCTACCACCAGACGAGTACATTATCCTAATGTCGGGTTTCTTTTGTTTTATCGGTATTTAAAAGCGATACGTTTTTTATGAGTCGTTTTGCAGTAAAACAAGTGCATGAAATCCTTATGTTAAGATAAGTAAGTTTATGAAATATTTAATATTTTTTTACTCATTTCGAGCCGTCCTAAGTGGCTTTTTTTATAGGATATGGTGACGAACGAGCACACACTCCACCTGATGGTAAATGGTAGCTGCGGCTTGTACCTAGGTATCTACATCTATCCTCGATTACAAATGGTGTTGTTTTAATAATTAATTATAAGGATTCCTTGTGGTGGCGGAGTATGAAAATCCTCCGCATTTTGTCTCCTGGGAGGCACGGATGACAACGTCAAAAGTGCGAGACGTCTGGTACATACTGCCACTGTTAATTCCAAGCGTGACTTCTGTGTGATTTAGCAAATCCTTTGTACAGTGCGAGAGGCACATGTTCAAAAGTGGGTTCTAATAGGCTGATGAGAAAATTAAGAAGATACAAAAGAAGAAGATTTCATATGTGGTAGAGCCATGCTGCAGCTCTATTGTTGTAGGACGAATGAGTCGCTTTGGCCGGAGTAATGCTGCTGTATTTCGAATGATGAGTGTAGATAACCGGAGACACGTTTTACTGCAAGCGAGGTATTCTATCTTAGTCCTAAAGGATGATAACACATCTGCATTTTGATTATTAATCTAGGATAGATGTGGATATCTATGATGGACCACGGCATGCACTTATCATCAGGTGGACTGTTTGCAGGTTTGCCACACTAATTCTATAAAAAATATTACCAGCTCAAGGTAACAACTAGAATGTCATCTCAATAATTGCAATAAACCTTCGTTCTCTATTTTAATTGTTAGGGTGGAATTTTTCCTAAAAAATTTAAATGGGACCACCCTAACCTTGATTACCTCAAGGTAAACATTCGCCAAGTATCTCAGCCTATCAAATGTTTGACATTGACCTTAGAGTAATAACTTACCTTAGAGTAGAACGTCAAAATTGAGTGTTTGACGTTGGCAGTATGAACGTACTCGTATGTTTTATTAATTTGAATTAATTTAATTGTAACATTTGAGATGTAACATAAGTTTTAGCTTTCTGCACTCTTCCTCCATTTAAAACTAAATATTTCCAAATCTCACACTTTTCCGTGCGCGCAATATACTACATATAATACGCATAAAATAAATATATTTAGCATACGGTAAAACATGTTGCCCTTACTGCAGCTATCCGCGCTCCATTCGCATCGAGTAAATAAATAATAGCAATAAATAATCTGTCGCTGACACCGACCTCACACAGTGGTCTTTGCTTTGCCGTATAACGACGGTTGAATCGGAACCCTTTTACACACAACCGAGCACAGAAATGGAAGCAGAATTAAACTTAGAAATGATGATATCCGCAGTAGAACCAGAGTAGCCGAAATAGCCCAACTGTTAGTAAGCTGAAGTGGCAATGGCCCATCCATATAACTTAAAAAATCGACAGCCGATAGGGAACAAAACTTCTCCAGCGGCAGCCTCGTACTGGTGGGCAAAGTGTGTGATGGCCCTCCACTATATGGAGTGACGGACGAAATGGGAAGACTTGTAGGAAGTCGATGGACACAGGTGGCTCAGAACTGTGTATTGTGGTATTTCTTGGGGGAGGCCTATGTTCAGCAGTGGACTTGTGAAGGGCAGTAATGATGATGATGATTATGGTGAACCAGCAGGAAAAGCAGCGGGAATTTTTATATAAAAAAACGTTTTACTATCATATATTAAGTTATACAATTAACTACGCAAAACAAATTAGAAATACATTGAAGTAATATGTACTTACGAACTAGAACAGCTATTTCAAACGAAAAATGTGCGCTACTCTGTTCTCTGTTTTTTATCATAGAGTAAACATATAGATAGAATGATAAGTAGGTAATAGTAGATTATATTATTAAATAGGTAAATTATAACGAGAACAATTTTTAAATTTTATCTTTATGTTTGCTTATTTAATATATTTATACATAATAATATTATATCACAATTACATTTTAATTATATTTTATCTCAATATTTTAAAAGGTATCTTTTACTTATCTTATCTCACTTATGTCAAATATAAAAAATCATGCTTAACAAAACTTGTTAATATAACATTTAAATTACAAATATATTAATTTAAATTAGAATAAAAGTCGTTCATACTGGGCACGCGAGAGTTAAAAATTGACGAATTAATTCCACTTTGACTTTGATGTGGAAACCTAAAAATAAAATATAAGATTAATTAGCAGATTTAAATATAAAAAATTGGCTTAATTATGATAACTCATATATGTTTCTTCAAAAAATGTGTATAATAATATATTCGTCCTATACTTAAGTACCCACAGAAATGTCGCCTCTGAACAAATTAATTTCATAATCTTTATTACGTGACACGAGGTGACGTCTTAGGAATATTTTGTTTTATTACTAATTTATAATACCTTAATATTGATTAAGTATCTTAGTAACCAATGAAAAGTAATTCCTTGATTTTTACTAACATTTCTTGAATTATTTGTGCAATATCTAAGTACGCACGACGGCATATTTTTATCACGAGATTTTTTAAATCAACACAACACGTGTCAACTCTACAACCGCCTAACGAGTGACTGATTAAAGTGCGGTGTATGCACCGCAGTTGAATGGAACATTGTAGCTGAATGCAGTGTCGCCTCTAGTACGTAGTACATAATAGCTCAATGTAGAAATAGCATATTTTCTGTTTTCATTTTGAAGTGGATATATGGGGAAATCTTTATTAAACAACTCATTAAATCACTTTCTATAAAAGTTTATTGTAAGCAGAGCAGTTCACACAATTAAATATTTCACATTGACAATAGACTTTATAAATTAGCACAAAGCGTAGCACAGAAAGTTATTAATAGATTCACCACATAAAATATTACATATTTTATTAACAGATAGAACTGACAAGACAAAACAATAAATACTATATAATGACAGGTGTCTTAGTTTATTTTTCTTTTTCAAATACATGACGCCACAATTTCTTTATGCCATGTTGTATTATAAAACGGCTCGACTAGGGATGAACTTCGCACTCGCTTAATACTATTGTATTAGCATAGCATACAACCATGAAACTCCTGTGTGAGTGTGCAACTACGGTGAGTAACAAGAACTGGGTTTGTGTGAGAGTGGGGGAATAGAGAGTCACCTGTGCTCGTACACACACTCGTGTAATCCTGTCTTGCGCAGGTGACATTTTAGTCTCTTAGGGTCATTGAAAAATGAAATGAGATAAAATGAAATTGAATGAAGTAAAATGAAATGGAATGAGAAATGATGACGTAAGAAATTAAAATTTCGTTTGTCAAATATCAACATGGTTTAAAATCTACAACAGATGCAAAATGAGTTTCTTCGGTGATTGGCCACTGTGACCTAAATTCGATCAGGACGACATTGGTATTATTATTTATAATGGAACGAGAACAGCAGATCATTATAACTGGTAAGTATTTTTCTAGATGTTAGGACTGCAGTTCTACCTAGGAGTACGGCAGGTACCATCTGTCTTAAATATTTCTGTAGCCAAATAGTCAGCACTTTTATGTTCTGAATTTAAGTGTATAGGAAGCTAGTATATTTACAGGCTGTGAGGCATCTTAGTCCTCACAGGGGACACCTGTAACTTTCTTTGTTCATGAATTGCAGTAGCCAATTACAAAATGGTGTTTTAATTTTTATAAAAAAGGATTTATTACACGTATCGCGATAGTTAACGGTGTAATAGTGAGAACGTTTCGTATTTTATTCGGGATGGCTTTTGTATTTTGGTCCCGCAGCTTATGTTTGTTTTGCACGTCATACACATATCCTACACGGCACTTCGCTTATACAAACAATGAGCGTTTCAATAGGATCTGTATGACTTTTAGGTAAAGCTTAATTTTGCTTGAAAATAACGAGTCTATCATTCTCAGTTTCTAGAGTCCTATCATCTACATTCTCTTCAGAGATTTTATTCTTGTTAAAAGAATACCGTGTAATGTATATGTCAAAGGGATTTTGTTTGCTCTCCATTCTTTTGGCTTATTAGTTTGTGTATGAATTCTCCTATACAAAGGGATCACTAAAGTAAACGACGATCAGTGCATCCATGAAATGCACTCACCAATCGGTACAGAGTGTTCTTGTTTGTCCGTTACCCAACTGCGATAATCCGGAAAATCACTCATAGAGTTGTAACTTGATACCGACAGTAAATTACTTTATTATATATTTAAAAGTATAGACTAAGTTAGGTAAGGCCTTCATGCGCCCCCTAAATGGGCACAGACTTCTTCTTATTTGCAAAAGAGAAGGTTGAGTATAGAAGACCTTTTTACAAAATTACAGGTTTCCTTACAATAATTTCCCTTAACACTTATCCCGTCATGGGTAAAAACCAGTTCGAATTGCAATTTTGTCAGTAACGATCTATACCGGTGCCAATGATTTGCTTGTCTAAGATATATTAAGGTTAACTCTCTTTCTATAAGATATCACGACATGGACCTACTTAGTCATCATCGTCATCATAGCCCCTCACAAGTCTACTGCTGAACGTAGGCCTCCCCAAAGGAACGCCACAAAGCACGGTCATGAGCCACCTGCATCCATCGACTTCCTGCATGTCTTATTATGTCATAATTGCATTTAGTGGGAAGCCACCCTATACTTCATCTACGGGTACGAGGCTACCACTCGAGAACCTCTCTTCTCCACATTGAGCTATTATGTACTACGTACTAGAGGCGACACTGCATTCAGTTACGCTGTCCCATTCAATTGCGGCGATATTGCCGCACTTAACTCGGTCACCCGCTGGGCGCTAGTGAGTTAACACGTTTTGGTTGATGATATTGTATAAAAAAATCTCTTGATAAAATATGCCAGGGAGTGTTTGTGATATTGCACAAATAATTCAAATATAACAAGAATAATACCAAGAAATAACTTTTCATCGGTGAATAAAATAATTAATAAAAAAATATTATAGATTATAATTAAATAAATTATTCTTAAGACGCCATCTTGTGTTATGGAGTATAGATTATGAAATTTAATTTGTTCAGATGTGACATTTCTGTGGGTACATAAGTATAGGACGATTATATTATGCACATTTTTTTGTAGAAACTAATATAAGTTATCAATTAGGCTAAATTTCTTTTATTTAAATTTTCTGATTATTCTTTTATTCTATTTTTGGGTTTCCACGTCCAACTCAAAGTGGAATAAATTCATCCATTTTTATCTCTTATTCTAATCTAAATAAATATATTTGTATTTTGTTATTTTAAGTTATGTCAAACATGAATCTGTAGCATGACATACAATCTTTGTTGGTCGACATATTAATATTAGGACTAAATTTAGAATATATGTTTTAAAATATTTAAGATCAAAAATACTTACGTTTTCTTGAATCTGTATTCAGTTCATGTTGTGTTGTTGGCTCTGGCATAAACCTGAAAAAAGAAAATTAATATTTTAATATTAAAAAATTCTTACTAGTTGGGCCGTGGTACCTAACTCAGGCGCGCTCGCTGTAAATCTTACAGTACCCGATCAACTCAGGTTTGATCGCTACCGGCACCAATGGAATTAAAAATAAATTTAATTTAATTAAATTTTAACTGCTGATTTATAACGCACTTGGTGGTGAAAGAATACATCGTGAGGAAGCTTGAACTTTGTGGCAGCGCGGCAGACATTTTTCGTAATAAAACCCTTAAAAAAATAAGAGCAAGCCTTCGCGCAGCTGTAGGAAGTGTAAAGGTTGTAACTTAACTTTTTTAATTTATACTAGATTCACTCGTAAAAGATTACGTTACGAGGGTCGAGAAAAACATTTTTTTCAAATAACAAAATATTTTTTTGTTTTATATAAGAATTTTTTTTTTATATATTATCATTTGGTCGCCAATTCCATGTTGGATGATAAGCGTGGTATATCAAATAAGTAAGACAATAGACAAGTGGCAAAACACAGACTGTTTTCAAATATTATACATATTGTTTCTGCTAACGACGTTAGAGGATAGCAATTCAAGTCATCTCTCCACCTAAGTTAAACCTGTTTGGAGTTGGTTTCCGACATTAATCTAATGGAAACTCGAGTTTACCCAATTAACTAATGTAAAATTAAACAGAAACGAAGAAATATTTATATTAGTAGAAGATGTACTAATATGCGTGGTGTAAGAAAATCTGCTACTGTCCCGTTGGTGTCTTTACCTGAGAAACTGAAATAAGAGATGGACAGCAGCATCTTCCTAATAACAACTCTATAATATTACGAAACTGCAGTTGCCAACTTGTCTGCCAACCGTAGCTTCTATGGCAAAGGTTCAGCAGTGTGCTTTTGATGGACTGTAACAAGTAATTAATTAAAAAAATGAATTTTATCATCATACGTGATGTATATTATATATAACTAGCGATCCGCCCCGGCTTCGCACGGGTGATTTCTGGATCTCGACAACAGTGCCGCCTACCGGATCCAAATGTGAATATAAACCATTTAGGGACCCATTAAAACACACACAAAAAGTTTAATCAAATTTGAGAAAACGTTTTATGTAGGTGGATAATAATAACAAATAAAATCGTTTATTTCAGTAATCTTGTTTACAAAATATTGCTGAGAATTCCCAGTGAGTAATATGTAATAATATACTATGATTTTGTTTATAAAATTGATATGACAATGAATTTTCAGTTCACCTGATGGTAAGTCACTACTGCAGTCCATAATAATCTGTAGCCAACTTTATTAAAAAAGACTACAGATGATTTGTCACTATTGAGGACAAAGATGAAATGCCTCACGGCATGTAATACTACTGGCTCTCTACACCTGCACACAACAGAGCAAGCGCTGCCATCTGGCGGCGGAAATAGCTAAGTGGGTGGCACCTACCCAGACGGACTCCTGGGCAGAACAGGAGTCCTACCAACTAGAAAATGCTTTATTTTCTGTTATAATATGTATAATGTACAGGAGACTGGGAATCGTGGAATGGTGGTGTAAGAGAATCGTCTCTTCATTACGCCTTCAATTTCGAAGTTCGGAAGAATTAGAAGATTTTCTAAATAATAAAAACATCATGATTATTATCCGATGTTGATGGTAGAGTATGATATCATGACACTTAACAGTTTACAGCTGAAGTTAGGTTTCTTAAATTTATTCATAATTTTAAATACAAAAAAAACAAATAAACACAAAATTCCTAAATACGCAAAAAAGTTTAAGTACTACAAAAATCATAGCAAATTTATCCACATATAATATATCCTCAATAAAGTTGAATCTATCGGCACCTCATATGTCATGTATCCATCAAGCCGTTTAGGCTACATATCGTGTCAAAGAAATAAAAATACATACATACTCTCGAAAAACATTATCCTCCTTCTGGGGCAGTCGGTTAAAATTACTGCTGTATGAATTTAAAGTTGCAATTACTTGACTTTTAATATCAGTTAGGTTAAAATTCGTTTTATCGATATTTTGTTATCTAGCGTTTAGCTCAAATCAGGCTTACAAGTAAGAAGAACAAATATTGCAAAGGAAGAGAAGGAAGGTGTTTTAAGAATTGCGGGGAATATTTCGAAGGTGGGCTATTTACATACAATAAGGGCTTATTATTCACAATTCGCGTCAGCAATGTTAAATAGTTGCGCAACGATTCACCAAACTCTACTGCACCGTAATGGGCAGACAAGCGTGAATTTATGAAGCCATGGGACTCAGGAAGCCTCTTCACTTGCGCCGTCAAGTTTTATTAAATATTCTCCGAAAATATGACCGGAGTTGGGGTTGTGGAGGGAACTATAAGCACGTTTGAATAATTCATTTGGGTGCAGTTTATACTCGATGATTTAGCGCACTATTGCTCGGCGTTAAGTTTAAACATGTTTTTATTACGCTCATAAAATTATGTATAGTATATGTATTGTATGTGGTCAACCAAAGCCCATTGCTGTCTGTCTGTTTTATACGGTTAAGCTATTTAAAATTAAATAATACATAAGTATATTTCAGTAACTATTTGATATTTTACTATTCATCGTTGTTGACCTCTAATTGTTGATTATTACTTTCTTAAATTTAAATATTAATTATCTCTTGTATATGTCTCTTTACATAATATATAACATAACATAAACACTCACGCCTGTTACCCAGAGGGGTAGGCAGAGACTACAGACTTCCATTTGGCACGATCCTGACTCACCTCTCTCGCCTCCTTCACATCCATACACCTACGCATACATGCTCGTCATCGTCTACTTCCATACGTATCTCATCATCCCACCATAACGTATTATTTTTCTTTTAATTCTTTCTCTTACTAACACCACATACTTCGGTAGCTGCATCCACTAAACCTTTTTTTACATTTTGCCATACATTCTCCAAGTCTAACTCCTTCACACATAATTCATCCAAACCACTTATATTTTCTTTCAGTCTACATTTGAACTTGTTTTTCTCACCTTCATCTTGTAACCTTTCTGTTCTAATACGCTGTAACGCAGTGGTAGATACAGATGATCGATGGCGCCAACGCCTGAATAGACCATTAATTCGGCATAAAACCAAATAATGATCCGTTCCTACGTTAGAACCCCGGTAAACGCTTGTATCTGCTACTGCGCACCTCAATCAAAATATTCAAAAACTGAAGGTAGCCGGGCTAACAATGACATTGGGACGTCAAACATCTCAGTCCCCCCCCGTGACAATGGTTGCTGTAAAGCACCCGAAACGTCGGGAATTAAAAATAAGTAAAAGTAGTGAAATAAACGCGATAAAATCCGTAAATTTAGTTTTATTCAATGTGTAGTGTTCGCGTAAATTTAAGAAATCATTATCTCCTAGCTTAATAATATTTTAATTTCCCTTACACTTCATTAACACAATCCTTACTATTTCCCAAAACTGCTCTCGGATATAAGTGGGCTTAGACATGTCTGGGGCGTAGACCCCTAACACAAACAACTTCTTTAAGCCTACTTTCATTCGTATCCATAGTTTAGTCTTGGGCTTACACATTCATACTCTTTCACACATTGATCCATTCTTTCTGAAAGGATGATACCTACTCCCTGGCATGCCCGCTCGATCTCGTCTACACCAGACCAGTATGCGGTATACATGCCATGTGTAGTAACATCCTTCCCCTTCCTTTTCGTTTCATTTACACATAGCACATCTATTCCTCTATTATACATCATATCGCATACTTCATCCATTTTATCATTCATTGCCCCACATACATTCAACGTAGCCATACGGGCCTCTGCAATCCACTTTTCGCCTTTCGGTTTTCCTCCCGGAGATTCTTCGCACCCCTGCCCCATTAAAGGGGCGCCGGGAACTCGGGGCCATTTCTTTTATATGGTTTCTCATGGTGCGAAATATGGGTTAGTATATTTTACGCCGCTACTACGGCGTGGAGCCGAAGTCTGTGGTATCGGCTTGTCGCTCATTTAGCACCACCCGGGGGACACGTGTAGGGTGGGCCTAGGAATAGGTGGTCAAAGCCTACGGATGCGAGCGACTTATCCCCCATGCTTTTGTGTTTTAGTGAAAACAGTAAGAGCATCTTTAAGCTGTTCTTAAATTAACATCAATTTTTATGATTAAGGCCGTAATTTAAAATCTTTGGATCAAAAATAAAATATTTCAAATGAATTAATTTTATTTAAGATTTATTATTTTAGCATTAGATGTTCAGTGTTTTAATAAGTAATTTTTGTGGCGCCATACACTGTAAGAAACAAACTGTATTATTTCATTGGTATATTTCGTAATTTCGTTGTTTGCCGTACATATGGTGTCGGTGCAAGAGAATCCGCGTCCGTTCCCATTTCTTCACGTGGGTGTTGTACGGGGCGATTTCAGGAAATGCCAGAAAATTTTTATCGTTTTTGATGGACTGCGGTACAGCGATCTCGATATGAGCAGCAGCGTCAAAGGTGCGAGACCTCTGGCGCTGCGCTCGTCAATTCACCTACCAAGTGTGACGGGTGAGAGGTATCTTTATACAACTGTGCGAGACCTCTGGCACTGCGCTCGTCAATTCACCTACCAAGTGTGACGAGTGAGATGTATCTTTATACAACGATGCGAGACCTCTGGCACTGCGCTCGTCAACTCACCTACCAAGTGTGGTGATTGAGACATATCTTTATACAACGGTTCGAGACCTCTGGCACTGCGCTTGTCAATTCACCTACCAAGTGTGACGATTGACACAAATCTTTATACAACGGGAGGGAGGCTCATGTTCACCAGTGGATTGTATCGGGCCGTTATAGAAAAGTAAAATGTACAGCCGAGTCATTTGCTTACAAAATATACGAAACTCAGTGTAAGCTTCGATAGATGGCATATGCTAGAATGTACCAGAGACGTAACAAGAAGAACGACGAAAATGATTATTAACAATTCCATTAACACTACTAAAATAAAACACATTCCATTCATTCAATCCAATAAGGAAATATATAAAAGTCCTCAGCAATAGAATTTCAGCCTTCCCTATAGATTGCCTCATAGCTTCCCTATGGGGTGGGAATATTACCATAGTTGCCATGCAGGCCGTTTTGCAACTGCAGTTTTTTATAATTTTGTGTTGTTGTCTGCTGTTCATCCCATGCATCAGTTTCCATCTGTTGCGTGTTACAACACACACACACACACACACACACACAGGACGATATGGGGCAGTTGATATTCTTACACAGCCACTATAAAATACGATATATATAAATAGATATGTAAAATTCATAAGAATATTTTAAACAGAAATGTATGTTCGTTCTCATAGTGAAAGTTTACTTAAGGCATCATCTTTAGTCAGCTTTCGAAGCTATATGGCTACAGCACGGTGGAAAGCGGCGAGGTTTAAGTTGAGAATTTGCATAATCCGAGTCGAGAAGTAGGGCAACAACTGGGAATCAGCGCTGTTTTGACTTCAGCGACGTATTGTGAGTTCGGAGAATATAATTTGAATGACTTTAAATGCTTAAGCTGACTTCAAAACATCAGAAAAGAAGTGAAAACTTATTTAGAATTACTGTGATTTGAAACTCAATTTCACGATAAAAGCGATTCTCAAAAGAGACAAACATATACATTTATAGAATAAAATAGCGATAGAATGAGATAAAGTACAGTATACAGTTTTTCCCACTTTCTTGGTCTCCTCTTTGTGCGGTGATTCCTAGACTCATCACACCAGTCTACTAAGTATTAGTAAGTAAGTACATATGTTAGAGTAAAATAATTTTCTAACTTGGTAATAATATTACAATAAATAAAGTGTACAATTATATATCTTACTCCTGATATTTTGCATTCGTCTCATTCTCCCGAAGTTTTTAGTTTTTTTGAAGGTTTCACTTCTACCGCGCTGTGAACTGCACCTGTTTTTTTACTAGTATACCTATTACGCCATATCTTCGCCAATGAGGGCTAATAATTTAAGCCCCCCAGATATAGTTTGTTTGGACTAAGGTGAATTTGATTAAAACTACTTTTACGGATTTATAACGTTTAATTTAAATTATTTTTAATTCCCGATGTTTCGGGTGCTTTCCAGCATCCATGGTCACGGTGCATCCGAAACGTCGGGAATTTAAAATAATTTAAATTAAACGCGATAAAATCCGTAAAAGTAGTTTTAATCAATGTGTAGTGTTCGCATAAATATAAGAAATCATTAAGATGAATTTGTTTGTCACTTAGACGGTCGCACAGTGTTATTAGCATTGAAATGTTGTGCTTTAATTGTAATATTTTCTGTTTCTACTGTACGTATGAACACAAAACAATTCCTTATACATATTCTAATCTAATCAATTTAAAATAGAACTAACATTTGAAAAACGAACATTAATAACATAAACATATACATAAAAACATAAACACTCACGCCTGTCACCCAGAGGGGTAGGCAGAGACTACAGACTTCCATTTAGCACGATCCTGACATACCTTTCTCGCCTCTTCCACATCCATATACCTACGCATACATGCTCGTCGGTTAAGGGTACTCTTAATTTGGCCCATTTTTAGTATATCGCCAATTTGGTCGACAAACTTCCGCCTAGGACGTCCCTTTCCGACTCTTCCATTCACTTCTGCAACATGTATTTGCTTTGTCAGTCTTTCCGCATTCATTCTTTCTACATGACCAAACCACCGAAGCATTCCTTTCTTAATCCTGGTCACCGCATCATCTTGCAAACCACACTCTTCTTTTATCACACAGTTTCTCACCCTGTCACTCACATTCAGCCCTAACATACTCCTTAGCGACCGCATTTCTACTGCATTTATTCTACTCTCGTGCTTCTTCTGCCACACCCAACTTTCACTACCAAACGTTAAAGTAGGGACTAATACAGCACTGTGAATTGCCATACGTGCCTTTTTTGACACATTCTGACTTTTCACAATAGAGTGTAGAGCCCCATTTACTTTATTTCCTGCATTCACTCGTCGTTCAATATCCTTATCATATCTCCCATCCCTGCTGAATACACATCCCAAATATACGAACTCATCCACTTGCTCAATTAACTCTCCTTCTATTCTTATTTCACATACCGTTTTGCTTTCATCTCTTTCAAAAACCATCACTTTCGTCTTACTTGCGTTCACTTTCATTCCCCTTTCTTTTAATGACCTGTTCATTAATGTAACCATCATTTGCAACTCGGCCGCCGACGACGCAAGTATGACTTGATCATCGGCGTACAAAAGGCATTTGATGGTTTCCATTTCTTAACCCATTCTTAACCCGCATTCTTCAACTTTCAAATTTTCCAAACAGCTGTCCATAAATAGGTTGAACAGCCACGGGGAAGCTACACAGCCCTGTCTGACACCTTTATGGATGCCAAACCAGTCCGAGTAGACCCCGTTGATTCTAACACAAGCACTCGAGTCCCTATACAGAGACTTTAATGCCTGTATCAAACCAGCGCTCAACCTAAATGCGTTCAGCGTTTGCCATAACACATCCCTGTCCACTCTGTCATAAGCTTTTTCCAAGTTTTTCGCCAAAAACTTCTCCGCGATCATGCGCATGGAAAAGACTTGATCTGTACACCCCATTCCCTTTCTAAATCCCGCTTGCACATCCCAAATTTTTCCATCAGTTTCTTTCATAACTCTTTCAATTAGTACCTTAGCATACAGTTTTCCCACAATGCTAAGAAGGCTGATACCACATTAATCTCTACTCTTTGTTAACAAATTTAATTTTTAAGTTTTGCTTAAAATTCAAAATGCAGATGCGTTGTCACTCCTGAGGACTAAGATGGAATGCCTCGTTTCCTGTAAAAAAGGTCTTCGGTTCTCTACACTCACTATATGAAATACAGCAGCTTAAATCAGCTACTTTACGCTGGTATTCAGTGAGAGCGTGGTGCTATTCTGGTCGAGCCGGCCCATTCATGCTACAACCATAAAACAACTGTGTAACTCTACCACTTTTTTAACTTCATATTTTAATTTCTAATACATTTCTTTAACAAAAGATATTTCTTTATGATTCATAAAAGATAGCTTGATCTCTGCGACAGCTGTCAGTAAAATCACGGCTATGAAGTCTTGAATTTCTTAGTATGTAGTACAGACAGTACCTGTCAATGTCATACTTTATGGGCATGCACTAATTAGGTCGGCATGCCCATAAAGTATGACATTGACAGGTACTGTCTGTACAACTAAGAAATTCACGATTTCATAGGCGTGATTTTACTGACAGCTGTCGCAGAGATCAAGCTATCTTTTATGAAATATAAAAAAGGAGTAAACTCTTTACTTGAAGGTCCATAGGTCGTATCAGTCCGGAAAAATCGCTGGTGATAAACTATTTCACAGAGAGGTCGTACGAGGAAGAAAACTCCTAGTGAAACGTACCGTGGTGGACCGCATAGCATCCAGATGGTGTGGATGGTATTGGAAGGTTTGCCGCGTAGTGCGTTCATGAAATTTGGCAGCCGGGATTAATCCGAACAACATTTCAGAGCACTCCCCGATGTAGATGCGAAAGAAAATGCAAAGAGATGCAACATCTCTTCGCAGCGCCAGTGAATCGAGCCGATCGGAAAGCACTCGGTCGTCGACAATTCGAGCCACTCTGCGCTGCATGCGGTCAAGTGGAAGGAGCTGGCACTGGGGAGCCCCAGCGCAGAGATGAGAACGTTATTCCAATATTCCATTCCAATCCATCCCAATCGTGAGGACGAACCTGAGCCTTGTAAAGTTGCAGGCTGTGTGCCGTTTAGTCTGGAGACCGGACTGTATTCCATGATTTGATCGAAATTTCGTTTGCCTGATATAGGCTTCCGTTGTTGTTCGTTTTGTTCGCGATGACAGCGCTGCCATAAGCTTAAAGAATATAGAGCCCATATTTAATTACAGTAAAGCATTTTAACTTAGTTCCAAGGGGAAACAACACATTATTCACCATTTGAAAAGTGAGTTAAAATATAAAACGATTAAAGGAAATCAAGGCAATATAATAAAGTAGAAATGATATTTTAAAATAAACGATATTTCCTTCAGCGATCGGTGAGACGACCTTTGAGCTTTCCTTTAAACAAAGAGTCAGACTTAATAAATTTAATATTTGAATGTTTTATCTCGTAACGAACTTTAGAATACTAATTGACAGCACAACGAAATGTTCTGAATAATTTCTTTATTCATGTGCGTATCCGCTACTGCTTTACAACTAGAATAAACATGAAATTAGAGAGGAGGACCATTATACTTATTAATGTCGTCATTACAGCCCGTCACAAGTCTTCTACTAAACATAATTGAGGACATTCTCGAGGAGCGTGCCGTCCATGTTTTTTCAATTACATTCAGAAAAGTCCTGCATATCTTATGAATTCATAGGAGATTTTTAGTTTAGTGTAGTTTAGTTTACGACGGGCTGTTTTCCGCAACTCCACGTCTAAGCGCGTATTTTGCGTGTGGGCAGGAATAATGTTACTATTCGAGCCACAAAATCTCCCCGAAGAAGTTCAACAGTCCTTTGATGTTGCAAGCAACTTTGGCAAGTGATCCCGGCGTGCCGAGATGTTTAGCGCCGTATGAAGCAACTTCCGGATGTCAGCAACACGTGAGCCGCTCTTTCTTCCTCCCCCATGTCATAGCAGACTTAATTTTTAAACTAAATATTGATTCTTGGAGATAGTTAAATATCCATTTTAAATGATCTTTTTATTGTTATAATAAATATGACAAATAGTATGTTTAAACTGACATATTCTTCTCCACAACTACCAAAATAGAAACGTATTACTTAAAAATCTCCCACACTATTGATAAATAACTTTACATGGTTATGAAAGTACTCGATGTTGAAATTGATTAGAACGTCTGTGGAATATCTATGGAAAAATCACTATAGCAAACATTTTCGATCTTGTAATTTAATGTCCTACATACGTTAAAGTATAACGCGCGGTAGAGTCATGCTGCAGCTATATTATAGTTGTAGCACAAATGGGTCGACTCGACCAGGGAAAAACCACGCTCTCACATAATACCGGCGTAAAATAGCAGCTTTATATTGGTGTGTTTCGTATGGTGAGTGTGAGAGACCCAAAGACCCTTTTTACTGGAAACGAGGCATTCCATCTTGGTTTTCAGAGGTTGCAAGCGCATCTGCCTTTTGATTTTTAATCAAGGGTAGATGTAGATGTTTATGGGCCACAGTACTTACAATCAGGTGGACTGTGTGCTCGTTTGTCGCCTTTATTCTATATATAAAAAGATTTAGTATATTTTTTCAAAACTGTCACATGAATACAACTTTTTTATCAACATAATCAAGGGTAGATGTAATGTTTATGAGCCACAGTACTTACAATCAGGTGTACTGTGTGCTCGTTTGTCACCTTTATTCTATGTATAGAAACATTTAGTATATTTTTTTAAAACTGTCACATGAATATAATTTTTTTATCAACATAATCAAGGGTAGATGTAATGTTTATGAGCCACAGTACTTACAATCAGGTAGACTGTGTGCTCGTTTATTACCTTTATTCTATATATAAAAAGATTTAGTATATTTTTTCAAAACTGTCACATGAATACAACTTTTTTATCAACATAATCAAGGGTAGATGTAGATGTTTATGGGCCACAGTACTTACAATCAGGTGGACTGTGTGCTCGTTTGTCACCTTTATTCTATATATAAAAAGATTTAGTATATTTTTTAAAACTGTCACATGAATTATAATTTTTTTATCAACATGAGTTTGTGCGATCCGCTCGTCGCTTGTTTTACTGGATCTAATGCGAAGGCTTCCGATTCACTGGACCGTGAACTGCATCACTCCCAATTCCCAGCGTGTTGCTTTTGTTTTATCACGTGCGTAGTTATTCCAAACGAAAATGTATTCCGGGTTTGAGTTAAAATATTTTCACGTTCGAATGATCCACGCGCTATAAAGGTATTTTTCAAGAATCTTGATAACACTGACCGCTGAAGCATTACTAAGACTAAAATATCTTTGTCACAAAACTACCTAGTGCTAGTGGTAAAGTGGTAGGAAATAAACCATTGTTATGAAGCTATTTTTTGCTACTACAGATGTCTCTTAAACAAAATATGAAATAAACACTTTTGTCATGTTGGCATACACTTCATAGACTATTGAAAAAATGAACATTTGACATCACACAAACTTAAGTAATAACTGCTTGTTGGTTGATGACGAAGATATAGTAAGATACTCTGTTTTGTGTCTTGATAAATTTACAATTCCATTTAGTTTATTTCATCCATCCATTATCTATTACAGTCTATAAAAGTCTACATAATTTCTCGTAGTCTACACGCATAGCTTGGAGCGGTAGTAACCGCAGTTTTTTTATTTTATGTTGTTATCAGGAAGATTTTTTCAGTTAAAGAAAGCATCATTAAATTTTAACATATTAAGTTCCTCGATTCTGTGGGGAAAGATAGTAAGTGTGGTAAATATAGAATGTTTTTACATTAATTGTTTCTAGAGAAAACAATATGAAGATCACAGGACAGTTTTCTTTATGAATAAATAAAATTCAATAATAATATTTTTCTACCAACGAGAGCATGTTAGCTGAGACTTGCAATACAGCTGAGCGAGCCTACATTTTAGTTGTAGGGTTTCCATTATTATCTTATTATTACGGATAGAATTTCAGTGATTCTGGAGGAGATCGAACTTGTTTATTGATTACTTATTTATTATAACTGGACTGTTCAAAAAAATCTATCAGAAGTTTTAAGGCCACTCACGGCAGTTATTACGAATAATTTTCAAAAGAAATATCATAGTATTATAATTATTAATTAAGAGGATATTGTTTTATCTGTGATTTTTATAGCAATTATATTTGCACTTTTTGTTGAAAAAAAACACTTTATACTTTGGGGGCATCCTGGGTCTACTTTACTAAAAACTGCGGTTTGCCAAGCCGCCTGCTAAGTGTGTCAACTATGGAAAATATGAGACAATCTATAGAGGAGGATCATGTTCAGCAGTGAATAGTTGATGGGCTGTAATGAATGAATATATAATGAATGAATAAACCGATTACATTAGTAACATTGTTGACCGCCTTGTAGTTTCAGTACATGTACCAGCAGTGTGGATCTTAATACAAATGACGTTTAGCATATTTTTTGTTAAATTATAAATTGTTGAGTTTTGGATCTTGAAATTTTCCGACCAAACCCGTGTGTATGACACTGCATTCAAGCTTCTTAACTTCGCTATGTCAACATGGACATTTTGGGATACCCTGAAGAAGTCTATACATAAGTAGCTTTTATAGCCTCATAAAATGTTTGTAGGTTGTCGTCATGATTTTATACGTGGTAGAGCCATGCTTCAGTTATATTATATATATATATATATATATATATATATATATATATATAATATATATATATATATATATATACACTCACCGGCACGGAAACTTGGCCAAGCGGTTATCTCGCGATAGCAAAAGCTTTAAGTGTTTCTGATGAATGTTTGTTATGCAAGTATGTCAAAAAATGTTTACCCTCAAGTTCAAGAGGGTAATTCATTATGTTTAAGTGCACCATGACGAATTCTTTAATTTTTAGTTGAATCGGGTCATTTGAGCGACTAAGTTCACATTTTAAATTTGTGTGTTGTGAAAAGTTTACTGTAAGGTTATTCAATTATTGTGATCTTGTGTCTTAATTAAATAACTAAAGGTGCTTTAAAGCCAATAAAAACGCCATTAACACCAGCACAAGTTGCACAAGCAGTAGCATTAATTGACCAAGGGCTGACACAGCGTGAAGTTGCTATTGTGCTTAACGTACCACGGTCCTCAATGCAGTATTCATTGAAACGATACCAGGAGACAGGCCGCTACACCCGCAGGCCAGGCAGTGGGGGCGTAAGGTGCACATCGGCCCGGGACGATCGTTTTATTGTTATGGAGATTTTGAGAAACCGCTACCTGACCGCTGTTGAGATACGCCAGCGGCTCCAAATCGCAAGAGGCGTTAATGTTAGTGAGCGTACGGTGAGAAGACGAATTTGACGAGGAAGTGAATTTAAAAGCTCGTATACCAGCACGAGGTCCAGAACTTCTCAGACAGCACCGAGTAGCCCGACTTCAGTTCGCAAGAGAACATGTCAATTGGACCCACGAGCAATGGGCTAGAGTGTTGTTCACAGATGAGTGTCGAATAGCTTTACGTGCTCCAGACGGTCGAGAACGAGTGTGGAGAAAAAGAGGAGAGAGGTTTCTACCCATTACCACCACCCAAACTGTGAGTTTCCATGGAGGCTCAATAATGGTATGGGGAGGTGTAAGTTCCGACGCACGTACAGAGTTGGTCATCGTCGATAATCGGCTTACAGCTACTCGATACATCGAGGAAGTTCTTCAGGAGCACGTAATGCCTTATTCGGGATTCATTGGACACGACCAATTCCTCCTCATGCACGATAATGCACGCCCGCACGTCGCACATTGTGTAGATGAATATCTGGAAGAGGTTGGAATACAAAAATTACAGTGGCCAGCTCGTAGCCCGGACTTAAATCCAATTGAGCATGTATGGGGTATGCTCAAAAGAAAGATAAAGTCCAGCTCCAAACCGCCACAAACTCTAAATGAGCTCCGAAATGCAGCGCTGGCCGCTTGGGACAGCATACCGCAAGTTGATGTCAGAAACATCATTCAAAGCATGCCAGATCGAATGCAAGCGGTTATCAGGGCTAGAGGAGGAAACACCCGATATTAAAACTGATAGACAATAAAGAAACAGACTTAATTTTTAACTTTGTAGTGTTTTTAAAGTGACAATGGAAAGATGTTAATTTTAGTGAAAACATGTTATCTTGAAAAGAAAAATTTCGGTGAAGTAAACATTAAATTTCTATGTTCTAAAACCACTTCTATGTTCTAAAGACACTTATTGAATGCATCTACCCTTAATTTACTGTTAAAAAAACGTTTCAGTGCAAATAATCAGCAAATTCACGAGTGGCCAAGTTTCCGTGCCGGTGAGTGTATATATATTTATATATATAGTATAGTTGTAGCACAAATGGGTCGGCTCGACCGGGAATGGACCACGCTCTCACTGAATACCAGCGTAAAATAGTAGCCTAATGCTACTGTGTTTCGTATGGTGAGTGTAAAGAATCGGAGACCCTTTTTTACCATTGATTTATATATTACACTAGATCAGTAATAACCGCGCCAAAGCGTTGCCACTGCACATATGGCCACAGCCATATGCCTAGCTACGTCAGTTCAGTGTTCAATGTGACGCCGACAGCGGAGCCGCGACAAAAAATGGGTAAATGCGTAGTGAAAGAATGCTATTCAAGGTCACAAAAACGTAAAAAATCAAGCGGAATCACTTTCACATACCTAACTTTTAGTTCTTGTTTTCATATAAACGTAAAAAACCTCAAATAATTGAATAAAATTATCGAATATTGCCATTTAGGTTCAATGTTGCCACTTTTCCGCATTTGATTATCCTATTAAAAACTATATTTATGAATTTTATGAGTAAGTTAATTTGTTACCTCTGATTTTAAATATTTTGGAACTTATAATAAAAACTACGTTTTAACTTTCATACAAAACAATTAATTATTCTTTTTTTAGTTTATTCATGAACTATCTATTAAATATATTTTATTACCTATTTGATATTAATAATTTTATATTATTATATTTTATTACCTATTTTATATTGTTTGATTTATTAGTACAATAAAAATACCTATAAAAATATGTTTTATTTCATCATTATGTTTACTTCTGTTCATTTGATAAGCTTTGTAGTTTTTTTCTAAAGGGACGCAATAAAGATTTTAAAATATAATATTTTTTTTAATATAAAAACAATTAACTGCAGCTTAAAAAAACTCATTTTTAAAAAATTAAAAACGTAAAATTTCATATAGTAAGCCACACCAACCCGCCATTGCATGTTTGTGTGTCTATCTTTATGTAATCTTAGCGCCGATATTGTTTTCCGCAACTAGTGTAAGTGAGATAGATATATGTTTATTTAAAAATAGTTATTGCTTTCAAAGCTACGTCGTCGCGTTTGGATAATGTTTTTTCGACGCGCGGTAATGTGGTTTGCTCCTCTGGTGTTGTATAACTCAATGCTTTTTACTGGAAACGAGGCATTCCATCTTAGTCCTAACGGGTGACAGCGCATCTGCATTTTGATTCGTAGTCGATGATGATGTAGATGTCTATGGGCCACAGCAACCACTTATCATCAGGTGGACTGTGCGCTCGTTTATCATCGTATCCTATAAAAAATTACCAAATCGGTCAGAAGATTATCGGTGAAATGGAGTTTGTCTTTTGCTTACAACCTTATTTTTAAGTATTTAAAGAAAGATGTATCACACTAGAAATTAAAGGTAGTTAACCGTTATCTCGTAGTCAGAGTTACGATACGACTAACATACTATATGAATATATGAGTTAAATTTATTTATAAAAAAGGTAGGTATTATTAAAAATAATGGACACCCTACAGTTGCAGCATCTGTGCTATACTGAGCCGTTGTTGCGGAAAATTGGAAGAGTCTGTCGTACCTGCAAGTTTGATTTAATTGAAGTAATATTTCATTTATAACACATATGTACGTACAGGTGTAAAGCAACCTGAAAACTGTGTTGTAAGATATTTTAATATATTATTTTTTATTATTAATTATAGTTCCTGTTTGGGGTTAAAAAAAGTTTCAAAACAATTTTAAACATTAATTATCGACTGCGGAAAATTGTATCTTGGTAACTCAGGGGTACTATTGCTGTTATCAGAAAGATGCTGCTGCCCATGTCCTGCCTCAGTTTCTCTCTGTCGTCTGTTACGGCACCCATGGTAAGATATGCGGTAGTGGATATTCTTATACCGCCACTACACGGGGGTTATCCGAGTACAGATCCAGAGTACGAAGCAGAGTACGAAACCTTTCCAATTGTAGAGACATGTGACAAGTGACAAGAAGGGGTGACGTTATATCCCCGAAACTCTTCATTGCTGCATTGAAAGACGTTTTCTAGCTTCTGTACTGGAAAGGATAAATACATCACTAAAAACATAAGCTCGTTGATTATTTATCATTTTTATAACGTGATGTTTATCACTTGATATACATCACTCTCCTTCGATTTGCCTTCGTCGTTATGACAGAATCGCTGATGGACCTTAGCACTATGCTCAATGACCTTAGTAGTGCCTCCCAACGGATAGGTCTTAAGATGGACAAAACAAAAGTCATGTGTAACGTCCATATCACACCCATACCGTTAGTTGTTGGGATTGCTCCCAAGCTCGAAGTTGCAGACGAGTATATTTACATGAGACAAATAATCCGACTAGGTAAGTACAACTTTGACCGAGAAATCAATCGAAGGATTTAACTCGGCTGGAGAGCGTTCGGGAATTTTCTCGTCAGGTATACCTAGAAAACGAGATTGTACAAGCAGTGCGTGTTGCCAGTGACGACTTACGAATCTGAGACGTGGCCCTCGAGGTCGCTCAGCAGGCTATGGAGAGGGCTATACTCGGGGTTCCTCTGCGTTATAAGCTTAGGAATGAAGATGCCTATAGAAGTACCAGAGTAAAGTAAGAGATTAATAAACGGATTAATAATGAAGTGGCAATGGGACGGCCATATAGCTCGAAAAACCGACAACCGATGGGGAAGAAAGGTTGTCAAGTGGCAGCCTCATACCGGTACGTGAAGTGTGGGGCAGCCCCGACTGGATGGAGTGTCGACCTGGTAAGACACGCGGGAAGTCGATGAATGCAGGTGGCTCAGGACCGTGCTTTGTGTTATTCCTTAGTGGAGGCCCGTGTTCAGCAGTGAATTTGTTGAAGGTTGTAATGATGATGATGACGGACACAGGGATGTTTTTAAAGTCTATGCAGGTGTCCATTGTAGTGACTCTTATCATCAGATGTAAAACAACCTTCGTTCTTACTTTATTTTTTTTTAAATCCAACAAACTTACAAAAAAGAGGCTACTGCCTCTTCACATCTTGGGGACAGTAAGTTTGTGACGCTAAGGCAGTAGCCCCTTCATATCTGGTGGACAGAAAGTTTGTGACGAAAGAAGTCTGCAGTAGCAGAACATGGACACCTGCAACCAACTTCAAGCAATGAAGGCTACAGATACGTTGTCACCTCTGAAGATTAAGATAGAGTTCTTAACAGCCTGTAATAATTCTGGCTCTTGTATACCCTTTTCAAGGGAATTTAGCAGCGTATACCTGGCTATTTGGCAGAAGAAAAATGAGGAAATAAATTTAAATAAAAAGCAATAGATCATTTTAAAGGACTAAACAACTTCCAACTTTTGTTGTAACCAAGTTGAATGCAAGAAAAAAAGTACTGGTCATCTTCCTTGATTTAGCTAATGAATTTGACACAGTCTCAGTGCCAATAATATTAAAAAAATAGACAGCCTTGGCATTCGAGATCTTCAGCTATGACTTTTCTGTGATTATTTGCAGAATGGAATTCAGTGTGTCAAGTTGCAAGACAAGATATTATAATGTTGCAGCATGGCTGTACCACGTAACAAAATACATTATTGTAAAAAATATAGGAAGAATAAAAGAGAATTATGGTCATTTACTAACAATGATACACTTTAATAAGGATAGTTTCACGAGAGTTGTTTCGTATAGTTCAGACTTGTTTTTCCGTGTGACATAACTACAGAAAACTTGTAAGACGAGATTTTTGGATCGGCACCCGAGATTTTTGCAATATTTTGTAGAAACTTGTATTAAAATAGTAGAAGGAACTAATTTACTACCATGTATTTCAATTGAGAACTGGCTGATACGTCGCTGGTTCTAGGTTCGAATCTTAGATGAGTAAGATCACAAATTGTTGGTTTATGAGACTGGTTGTACTTAATTTTTGATATTTTATTTCATCTTACATTATATGTTACAGCCGATAAATAATATAACAATATCACTTCACTGACACAGTGGATAAAATCAAAATCGAAACACTTTTATTTATAATTGGACTTCATAAAGCACTGACCCTTTCTCCTATTAACATTAGTAAATATATTACACGCATAATAAAAAAGCTAACAGAGCTTATTATGTCCAGGCATTATTATCTATTAAATAGTCATCTATTTATAATATCCTTTTTTCATAAGAATGCTTTACAAATGCACTATGATTTAACGGAAAGAAAAATCAGTTTTATATTAATGTTACAGTAATATTACAGGGTTAAATAGTTAAACATCTATCCTAAAACGCCATAGCCTTCTTAATATTTATTTTGAAATTTTCGAAGAATCAAATAATGTATGTGACACACACACACACACGACACACATTTTACACGCTCCTCTCCCATAACTGCTCACACACATTACACTCATTACACAATTACTTCTTACAGTCATACATTACACACCTTATGAGAGAGGAACGGCATTAGTAGTATAAATTATTATTTTGTTTGTACCCTGGTATTAGTAATAAGTGGTAACATAGTATATAAACATAATATGTGATACAAAAATAATAAGTTCATTGGGTGCGTTTGGCAGAAAAAAGCGCTAGCAAGCGCTTACAAGCGCTGAAATAGTTTTCGGCCAGGACACGATTGCTACTTCAGTAGCGCTGACACAATCCGCCATTTTGCTTATATAATTTGTTTGTTTTGAAGTAGAGTTTATAAGTTGTTTTGTGCAATATTAGTTTTAAGTAATATATTGACATGAATAAACATATACATGTTATTAAAAATTCATGATTGGTAAGTTTTTAATATGAATACTTTACAAACATATATTTAAATTAGGTTAGGTTCTCCGGTTAAAACTAACATCGTGTCCCGGAGGAAAATAGCTACTTACGATTTGACAGCGCTTACCGCTTACGATCGCCATTTTGCTTACAAGCGCTTGCTAGCGCTTTTTTCTGCCAAACGCACCAATTGTAATTATAACCCTACTCACTGCATATACAAATATATAAAATGTGATATACGTAAATCTGAAACAGAATATGTAAGTGGTTTTCAATTTGAAATATTTACAGATTATGTGAGTTAGCTTTTTGATCTCGCTGGTTCATTTTGAATTCCGGTTAGAACGACGATAGGCATTTGTAATATGTACGTGAGTAGAACGCTGATTTGTTGTTTTAAATTGATTTTAGAAATCGGGCAAAATATTCTATAAACGTTATTTAACCACAAAGTAGTATGAATCTAAACGCAACTGGAATACATAATTTGGTGATTACAATTCATACGATTTTCTTCACGACGACGAGAAGGCATTTCATATTGATGCTGAGACATGAAAACGCATCTGCATTTTGATGGAGATAAATGTAGAAGTTTACGTGAAATGTATGTGAGTCCACTACCTCGTATCATCTTGTGGATGCCGTAAGAGCCGACAAAGAGAAATAAAACGGAGATGGGCAGGAGCATCTTCCTTGTAACAATCAAATAACATGAAACTGTGGCGCCTTCCAAACGTAGAAACTATGGCAAATTTCCCCCCTATAATCTTCTATATGTAAAGTCTTTCTATGGGTAAAGGCATATTTTTACAGGATGTAATTTATTAATTAATTGATGATTGGTTAAACCATTCTTTAATACACAATTAACTTACTCGCACTTGACTAAGTTTTGTTATTTTACTTTAGTTTTTGCACTATAATTACACCAAGTTTGCATATTACATGTATCACAGTTTTTGAGATATTACAAAAAATAAATACCGAAAACACTTTTTTGTATTAGGAACCCCTAATTTTCGTTTTTAATTTTTGATTACTTGTTGAAAGACTTATTGAAACATATTCTGTGAAAATTTCCATTGGCTGCCATATAACGGTTCAAAATATATATTCACATGTAGAATCGGTTCCTGTAGTTTTGTACATAACGCTAATTTTAAACATCATTTGAAGGTGAAAGGTAAGTTATTAGTCCTTCTAATTATAAATTCTCCCCAAGGACTATACAAGGCACGGTGCTGAGCTGCTAGCATCCGTCTACTTCCTATATAGTTTACAAGGTTGTTATTTAATCTAGTAGGCGTTTGCTCTATAATATTACGTTTGCCAGTTATAAATAAATAGAATATTAAAGATCTCTTTTTCCTGCAAAGTATATTATGAGCTCCCTTGGTTAATTTAGTATTCTGTTTACTTCAATGATATCGTGCGCTTAAAATATTTACTGGTGCTGTTGAGACTTATGTGCATTAAAATTAATACATTGTGACAAATGTGAAGTTTTATTTTTTTACTTTGAAAATAGTTAATCATTAACGAAACTGAAAATAAATGTTTTGTAATAATAGCTCAATGGAGCGAGAGCGATAGAAATGTACGAATTAAACAATGACTGTGAGGGGATTTAATGTTGCTTTAAATCACTTCCGAGGAATAAATGCAAAAATTAAAGTTTTAATAAAAAATAAATCCTAGCTTATAGAACTAAGGCTAAGATAATTTTCACATTATATAATATCTAATAACGTGGACTAATGCGCGCGCACACACGCACACACAGGCACAAACACACACACAACGCACACACGACACACACACACACACACACACACACACACGAACGCACACGAACGCACACTCACGCGCACGCACCGCGCCACACACACACACACACACACACACACACACACACACACACACACACACACGCACACACACACACGCACACACACACACACACACACACACACACACACACACACACACACACACACACACACACGTACACGCGCTCACGATGTCTAACAATCGAGTTATTGCGCTTTGTCGTTGTTGCCGTGGTATTGTTGCTGCATGGCCGATTTGGCCCAGTCGACGTCGATATTCGGGATAAAACGGTTCCACACTAGTATCGATATTCCTTATCGTTCAGCCATAAGAAACTTAATAAGCGTAAATGCGTCATTCCAGATTTTAGTACTTTAAGTTACCCACTAGCATATTTATAACCCGCTTCTTGCCTTAATATGAAAAGATATACGAGACAAAGTTACCTCGCGGGTTTTAGAGACACTTTAACACGTGTTCAAGACATTATTGTAGCCAAATATTTTGCCGTAAAGCTTGACACACAAAGACGTTATGTTTTTGCGGTTGTTCCTATATGTTCAATTATTGAAAAAGATGTGTTCATTTTAGTCCAATTACTCGATATTTAGAATAGTTAAATATTTTAGAAAACAACAAACGGACTTGATAATATTTTATTTTAATATAATTTTTATTTTTACATTTGTTTCAAGTTAAAAAAAATACACACGGATAATCTTTTCCATAACATTGGTTTTTTAAGAATAATGGTGACAAAGCAGCATATAGTGATGACAGTGTGGACAGTTCGTCTGATAGTAGGTGCACCTATCCTCGATTAAAAATAAAAGTGCAGATGCTTTGTCACCCCTGAAGACTAAGATGGAATGCCTCGTTTCCAGTGAATGGGTCTCCAGCTCTCTACGCTCAACATACGAAACACAGCAGCATTATTCTGCTATTTCCCGCTGGTATTCTGCGAGAACGTGATTCTTCGTCGTTTAAGGTGCACTATATAACTTTGTTATGTTACTAGCTTTACTAATATGAACATAAATATCTAAAAGACATATGGTTATTCTTACACCGCCAATAAATAAATAAATGGAAACTTCTACAAAAATAACCACTCTTTGCCATTCCTCCTTTAAAAAAAAAGCGGAACCGAGTAGTGGCAGTGTACGACAAGGGGGAAATTGGACCATAAATAACTTTGAAATTAAATTTTATTATAGAACTTATAATATTGATTTATGAATGATTGTTGAGATAGCAGTATGTACTACGTAGTATCACGAAGTCAGAGTTGTAGAATCAATATTTGAAAAGACACGAAGCAATTACATATCGGTTCAAAAACGATAAAGAAAATGATACACCGTATCAAAAATAATATTTTGTAGATTACACGAGCTAGCTTTTAGCTTTAGTTGGCTTATTTAGCATTCTGTTTGATTCAACGACGAATATTTAAAATATGTACGACGGCTGTTGGTTAAAAGATAGAGGGTTAGGTCATATCATAGAGAATATTATATAGTCTTTGGGTCATATTTAGGTCTGCGTTTTTTATTTATTATGCACAGCTTCTACATTTGAGGGGAAATCATGAAATGTTCACATTAATTAAAAACAAGGTATTAGTAATTAATTTGTTATAGATATGAAAGCGAAGGGTATAATATTTACGAAATGCAATGGGATGGTAGGCAAAACGTTGGTTCGTTACTAATCGGCACAGGAACCAGGCAAACAGTTTACTGTACTTCACAAACACTTAATATTTCGCTGCGATATCACAGGTGCATTAACAGATATAACGTTTTATACGTACGGCCGCGGTGCACAGTATATTTTATATTTTAAGTAAGCCGTCATTATAAGTTAGGGTATTGGATTAAAAGGCTAGGTGGGGATAAAATGTATGCAAATTATTGCAAAAAGGTAGGTGTTTACTGCACAAAGATAATGCGTCTTCAATGAAAGCGTTTAGGGACATTCTCGTGGCGTACTGTTTTCGATACAGCTCGAGCAGGCACCAATAAGGCACTAATACAATACTGTGAGTGATGTCACACATCACGCCCCGCCAATCGCTTTCCATTAAAGCATTACTCTTAACTCGAGCAGCCACAATCAACATCATCATCAATATTACAGCCCATAACAAGTTCACTGCTGAACATAGGCCTTCCCAAAGAAATGGCACAAATCACGGTCCCAAGCCAACTGCATTCATTGAATTCCTGCACCTCTTACCAGGTTGACCCTCCAGTTCCGCTTACAGGTACGAGACTGCCACTCGAGAATCTTTCATTCCCCATAGATTGCCGGTTCTTCGAGCTATCCAGTTTATTCGTTGTGCTATTTCAATTACTCTATTTCTACTGTGAGTACCTCTAGTATGAAGTCTATCACGAAGAGAAACTCTGAACATTGCCCTCTCGATAGCTCTCCGAGCGCCATCACTCAGGATACTGCAATACAGTAGCAGCCACCACGTGTTTTCATGACATCACGCTGCACTTTCCGCTACTACTAACCCTTAGGCTTAAGTAGCGAGCACTTGGCAAGGCATTTACATTAAAGATATATTGACAACTCTATATTCTACACCAAAACAAAACATAAACAGATTTATAAAAAAAGTCAGTGTTACAATGGGCGGTCTAATCGCTAAAAGCGACACTTTCCTTTAGATGGAGAGGATAATAAGAAGCAGGGAAGCATTTGGTTTTGCGATGCAGAACATAACACTATTATAAATAATATTACAAACCAAAAACTCACGCCTGTCACCGAGAGTGGTAGGCAGAGACTTCGGACTTACTGTTTCACTTCTTTCACATCCATATATCTGTGCATACGGGTACTCTTAACTGGGCCACTTTCAATTTAATACCAATTTAATCGTTAAGTGTCTAACTAGGGCGTCCTTTGCCGATTCACTTCAGCAACAATAATTTGCTTCGGCACTCTTTCCACATTCGTTTTTTCTACGTATCCAAATAATCAAAGCATTTATGTTTCAGTTCTGATCACAACATCTCGCAAACCCTTTTTACCCTGTTATCAAAGTAGGACATAATATACTACAAACAAAAATCTGTTTAATTAATCTTCTTGTCTCGATCTATTTTAAATCTAAGAATTTATCCTAAAACGCCGCCGTGTAGTGGCGGCGTAAGAGATCACACTACCACAAATCATTCAGTGGGTGAAGTAAAAGACCAGAGGGAAAGTGAATAGCAGTTTGGCAGCTGCGTCTTCCTGATGACGATTCAAAATAATGTAAAACTGCGGTTAACAACCCGCCTCCCAAGTGAGGCAGCTTGTGGGGAATCCCTTTTATGAGGCAATTTCGAGGGAGACAGGCCTCAGTTCAGCAGTGTAATTTTTATTAGGCTTTAATGCTAAATGCAGTAGTTGTAATTATTATTGAGTGGCGGTATGCTTGAGTGCGCTGTGGACGTGAGAAGAACTAATTTATTTTAGCCAGTTTTCTTAACTGGTTTCTTCCGAGGTGTGCTGGTACCATTAATAGAAAAATAAATTCTAGAATTTAGAAACTTATTCATGCACGTAGATTAAAGTATTACTAACGTGATACGTGACGTATCCATAGAAATACTTGTAAATATTTATATGTGTAAGAACCTGAATACCGTTGAATCATCAAAATAAATCAATTGACGCCGATAATGTAGTCCCAAATTACATCGTTACATGTGATGAGATGGTACATTTTAAATTGATTTAAATTCTCCTCATGTCTAAGATAAGGTTTGAAGAAATATACCAATAGAAAATAAATTATAAGTTGTTTTGTGACAAGTATACGTAACCTGTGTCAGCTTAACAGTAACCTAATGACAGTAATTTTGTTGAAAAACAGACGCGAAATGTAATTCCATTACATGAATCGTTTTACTAAAAAGGTCTAGATGTTATTTGTGATAATGTGACGTAATTGTAATAGTAAATGTCATACAGACCTAATTCATCCTTCTTTTCTTTGAGTGCGGTTAGTTATAGAGGTTTGGAGATTTTGAAGGTTTTATTATTTTTTTAATAATATTGAAGTGACAAACGAACTTACAATCCACATGATGGTAAGTTGCTACTGTTGTAGCTTATGGACACCTGTAACCAACTTTAAATAAACAAGGCTACAGATGTGTTGTCATCTCTAATGACTAAGATAGAATGCCTTGCGATCTGCAACGATGCTCTCTCTAGATTTTATGGTCTGTAATTATAAAAAACTTCTAATGATTTAATACCGGTACACAGCCGAGCACGCACTGCTATTTGGCGGCAGGAATAGATAGACAAGAGCGTGGTACCTATCCATAAGGACTTCTGGGTAGTAAAGAATTCCTACAATTTAGTACTTGGTGTCACATTCATGATGTCATATTTTTTACTGCTGTTATTGTATATATTTTGTTAAATCCCTTACTCCTCAGATTTGAATCCTCCGTCTCGTATATACACTTACAGTTATTCACCACGCTGTACAGGCGGACTGATGAAGGCAAAGCTGATACCTTCGCACGGGAAATATTTAAATCACATGCGTTTGATTTGAGTGATTTCACCGTTTCTTTATCAACACGTTTTTTCGAAGGTGCAGGTGATGGAAACCCTTTTTTATAATAAGGATGACAAACGAGTACACCGTCCACCTACAGTGAAGTGGGTGCTGTGACCCATAGAACACTTTAAAGACCCACATTTAGGAAACAAAATGCTAATGAGTTGTCAAATCTGAGGACCAATATGGAATACCTCATTTCTAGTAAAATTTTATCCAGTTCTCTACACTCACCATACGACACAGGTAATGGCTTACGCTGATATTTTGTGAGAGTGTGATCTTCCAGCGTGACTGTACCACGTACAAAACACGAATGCTGCTGCTTTACGCTGTTATTCGGTAAGAGCGTTGTCCACCCCGGTGGAGCTGACCAACTCGTGCTACCATTATAATATAGCTGCTGCGTGACCCTACCGCGTAAAAAATCTTGATTTTGAACATAACTGTAGACTAAAGACTTCCTTAAGCGTCGATTCTTGACGTCGGCTATATAGAGCATATGTTGTCTATGTCTATATCTAAGTCTATAATATGTTGCCAGCTACAGCATTTTTAAGATATTTTTCTGAGTTTCTACTCGCAATATTTTAAAAGTTAACGTGGAGAGGTGATCTTTCTATCTCAAAATAGCGCCTTCTAAAACATGTTGCCGTACCATCAGGCATATCAAAGGTGCAGCGGTGATCCACGCCGCTTTATACTTCGTGGATAGACATGCTATCTTTTCTTGTGTAGCCAGTCTCTCGGTATTTTATAGGATACATTTCGGAGAGTGTTCGCAGGAATTAAATAGCCTTCTCCCTCCCCTTTCCAAACTCGGACAACCAGGCGGTCTGTTGCGGTTGAATCTTCACGTCAGCTATATGCTTAATACTACAGTCTATATGTCAGCTACAGTGTTCGCTATATTTTAGTAGCATTTACAATGAGATTTTTTTGAGTTTACACTCCTATTATTTAAAAAGTAAATGCGGGGAGGTGACCTTTCTATTTCTAAATGCCGCCTTTCGGACAAGAGTGCAGTGGTACTCAACGCCGAGATAGCTTCGACTAGCTTAGACAAGCAGCTTTATACTTCGTGGGGAGACATGCTATTTTGTCAGCCTCGAGCACATATGCAAAGTAGCCAGTCTCTCGGTATTTTATAGGATGGATTTCAGAGAGTGTGCGCAAGAATTATATGGCCTCCTCCCTCCCCTTTCCAAAATCGCATTCGAACCAAACGCTTTACTTTGTCTTTCATAATGCGTACAGCAAAGGAGTGGAATAATATGTCGATGTCTGTCTTTCCGTACGATTACAATCTGCACGTCTTTGGGACTAGTGTGAATAGGCTTTTGTTACGCTAAGGCAGTGCGATATATCATCTAGTGCTTCATCACCACATACCAGCAGGTGGGATTGTAGTCAAGCACTGGTTTGAAGTAAGTAAACGAAACTCTAAAATTGAAGTAAATACAGTTCAAAATAAGGACAGCTGCTTTACAAAGCAGCACTAAACTAATCATAATACTGTTTGTGACCTACTTAAGGTGACACACACCTGTTTTATGTCATTATGTCGAAAGCCTTTTCACGTCGTCGTAACATGTTGTGTATATTTATGAACGAGACCGTCATTTAAGTTGATAAACAACATCGTACAGTCCACTGGTTCTGAAAATTGGGTGAGTAGTATAACGGGCGGCATACGCAATTCATTTCCATAAATATTTTTATTTTTAATTATATCGTGGGGCATTTTATTTTATCGCAGGGTGATAAAGAATCGATACCTGCGTAAATAGGTTTTGTACGTGATAAACTCATGCTGCTGCTATTTTGTGATTGTAGCACGAATGGGTCAGCTTAATAGGGCGAGGGGCATACTCTCCCAGAATTCCAACAAAAATAGCAGCTTAATGCTGATGTACTTCGAATGGTGAGTGGAGAGAACTGAACGTCCTTTAACTAAAAAAGGCATATCCATTGCTGAACCTAAGTCACTCCCATAGATTGCCTCATTATGGCAAATCTTTTCTTTGTACAGTAGGCATAGCAACATGCGCCTTGTGCATGGGCACGTAGTTGTGCAAAAACAGCACGCCTTTTCTCAATTTGTTTCGCCTTTTTCCCTTTACAGCGTCTTTTTATTTTTTACTATGATCAACAAAGTTGGATAGACAGAGCGATGGCTACGTAGCGCAGTGAGTTTCGGCGCTGAGGGCTGCGGGTTCAAATCTCGCACAAAATGTAAACTGCCTTCACGTTACACGGCCGTGGAAGGAGAACGCTCTCTCAGAATATCGGCGTTAATTAGTAGCTTAATGCTGCTGTGTTTCGTATGCTGAGTGTTGAGAACCGGAGACCCTTTTTACTGGAGAAGAGGCATTCCATCTTAGTCCTCACGGGTGACAACGCATCTGCATTTTGATTTATAATCGAGGATAAATGTAGATGTCTATGCGCCGTAGCAATCACTTAACACCAGGTGGACTGTGTGCTCGTTTGTCACCCTATGCTATATAAAAAAGTGAGTAGTAGTAAATATTATCTAGGGCTTCATCACCATATACCAGCAGGTGGGATTGTAGTTAAGCACTGGTTTCAAATAAGTAAAAAAAAACCTCTAAACTACGGAGTAAATTACAGTTCAAAATAAGGACAGCTGCTTTACAAAGCACTAAAACTAATCATAATACTGTTTGTGACATACTTAGGTGACACACATCAGTCCACCGACCCCTTTTATGTCATTATGTCGAAAGTCTTTTCACGTCGTCGTAATATGTTGTGTATATTTATGAACGAGACCGTCATTTAAGTTGATAAACAACATCGTACAGTCCACTGGTCCTGAAAATTGGGTGAGTAGTATAACGGGCGGCATACGGAATTCATTTCCAGAAATATTTTTATTTTTAATTATATCGTGGGGCATTTTATGTTATCGCAGGGGATGTCAAAGAATCAATACCTGCATAAAAGAGGTTTTGTACGAGATAGACTCACGCTGCTGCTATTTTATGATAGTAGCACGAATAGATCGGCTCAACCGGGTAAGAGGCATATTCTCTCAGAATACCAGCATAAAATAGCAGCTTAATGCTGCTGTGCTTCGAATGGTGAGTGGAAAGAATTTAACATCTTTCAACTAGAAAAAAGGCATATCCGTAACTGATCATTAGCCACTCCCATGGATTGCCTCATTGCAGGTCTTTGTCATAGTTGCTAAATTTAAATTCTTTTCTTTGTACAGTAGGCATAGCAACATGCGCCTTGTGCACGGGCGCGTAGTTGTGCAAAAGCAGAGCAGCCTTTGCAGAGTTGGTTTCGCCTTTTTTTTTCTTTTACAGCGTCATTTTATTTTTTACTAAGATCAACAAAGTTGGACAGACAGAGCGACGGCTACGTAGCGCTGTGAGTTGCGGCGCTGAGGCCCGCGGGTTCAAATTCCGCACAATATGTAAACTGCCTTCACGTTACTGGAGAAAATCTTAGAGGTTGGAGAGGGGAGTAACGTGTAAAAAAATAAATAGAGAAAATCTAACTGTCTGTAAACTTAAGAACTCTAAGCCGTCTGTGATAATTCGTCATAAGAATATTTGAAGTCGTGAAGAATATATCAAACATTCTTTCGCCTTTCATTTGTTAATTGTTTATGCCATTTGACTCTCAGTAATTTCAGTATAAAATATGTAAAACACTCTTCTTGCCAATGATTTATTATTTTTTTGATATTTATTTTAGTACTTGACTTACTTCATAAAAGAAAGGTAGACTAGGCGCTGTACACATTATAAGTGATGGAAAATTTACGCTCGTCATCTTTACACACACTCACGCACACATTTTTCTTCTTTCTTTTGTTATCAGTCAGTATTTCACAATGGTTGTAAATCATTTTATGCGCTTAATAATCTGTACGCGAGTGCGTTTTTAATAATAAGTTGAGCATTGTTTTGAATTACTTTAAATTTCGGTTTTCTCTTATTGTTAGCCAGAAATCTGTTAATGATTCCAGCGTAGTATTTTGTTGTTTAACAGAAATACATTTTTATTTGTAATAAACCAAAGTGATTATTTTCTGAATCCTAAAGAACTGTGGTCATTTTAAGTTTTCTGGCCGATTATCGTGTATTAGTGGCGGCGTACGAGAATGCACTACTCGTATCTACGAGTAATATCATCCCGTTGGTATTGTAAGAGGCGACAGAGGGAAACTGAACCTGCAGCGAAATGTAATAAAAAATTGCGGTACCAAACTTATTTTAGATTACGTCTTTTAATACGCTGTAAATGGTGGCATGGAAATGGTGATGGCATCGCATCTTGCCTTAGCTTGCTTGCTCGTAATGACCAACCACAGTTTCATCTCCAATAATCCAGTTAGAATCTTGGTATCCGTCAAACGGACAATTTTGATATGCTAAGACTATCGTGCAGAATATCTTACAAAACTAATTTTGAGTCAATTTTTTTCACATTCAGTGGTTGCCACAAGGGGCCATTTATGAGATCGTCTTCAGCCCTCTCTGCCTAGGTTAAGAAGTATTCAACGTTGAGATACGTCATTTCCAATATTTTTTATGGTTATTTATTTATATTGCTCAACTTGGCAGATCCGATGACAGATGGATTTGGTTGTTTTTTTTCTTAAATAAAACAAAATAACAACGTGTTTAGAATACCGTTGATATAACTATAATAAGCATTACAAAAATATCTATTTATGAGAAAGTAATGTAGGTAATGTGGTTATATAGTGGCGGTGGTTGTGGAGTTCCAGGACCTCTGGTCAATTTCCACTCGGAACAAGTGTTTGTATGGCCTACTAATAATTATCCTGAGTCTAGATGTTGGCCTACATTAATGTATGTATGTAAACTGCCTTAACGTACAGGAAAAAATCCTAGTGTGGGCAGTAATACTAAATAAATCTAAAATATCTGTATATGTATGCAGACTGGACCAAACATTTAAAATCTGAACGTAACCTTCGTTAACTATAACATGAGGATATCAAAACACCTCAGTCCTTTTCGTGACTATGGGTGCTGTAAAGTTTCTAAAACGTCGGAAATTAAAAAAGTTAAAATTAAACGTGAAAAACTCAGTAAAATTAGTTTAATGCAATAAGTAATTACTATACACGTGTATATAAGAAATCATTGTATTAAATATATAGAACGAGAATTCTGGTGCTGGTATTCCCAATATGCCTGCCAAGGGTAGCTATAATGCCAAGTTCTCCATACAACAGGAGGGGTTTATTTCAAGCAGTGACTTTTAACAGGCTAATGAAGAAGATTGCTTAATCTAAGTTTCCATTTAAATATATAACGTGCTCTCTTCAATTTGATTGAATACTGAATATTTAACAGGCCAATGAAGAACATTACTTAATCTAAGTTTCCATTTAAATATATAACGTGCTGTCTGCAATTTGATTGAATACTGAATATTTAAAAGGCCAATGAAGAACATTACTTAATCTAAGTTTCCATTTAAATATATAACGTGCTGTCTGCAATTTGATTGAATACTGAATATTTATAAGGCATGGAATGCGGCATGCTACAATTCTTAACAATTGTAGCATGCCGCATTCCATGCCAACATCACAATTTATCCAAGCTCACTAAAATTTTTTTAAAGCAGTATATCTGGCGACACTGTATCAACCCGTCCGTCAATGCTACTTCATTATGTTTAAAGCAAGGAATTAGATGAGCAACCCTAACCCAGGGAGGGTTGGGCCAGGAGGATACCGTCTAGGACAAGGAACTTCGTATAATTATGGTTGAACTTCACTTAAGGTAAGTTCGTTTAACCATTTAATTATACTCCCTCCTTGTCCTAGACATTCTTAACAATTGTAGATGTTTGAAGACAGGGTTGCGAATTTATAATACCAATCAATGGAAATTTGCAATTTCGCTTATTTTATAAAAAATGTTGAATATATTGCCTGTATAGTAAATTTAAATTAATAACATAAATAAATTATCGTTATTTCATAACATTTCCTTATACACATAAGGCCAGCTTTATTGCAGCAGAAGTGGCCCTGTGGAAGAATTATGACTGAAAAAGAAAACAATCTGGAATATCTATTCCAGTTTAATTTTAACATCTTATAACTTACTTAAGAAATACTATTCTAAGTGGGTTAAATTTATCACTTTCTTGTGTTCTGTTTTCTATTAAAATATTCACAAGAAAGGCTCAACCCCTTCTCATTTATTTTTTCCCATGCAACCCTGTTGAAGTAAAATTCTATCTATATCTTGACTATACATCTGAGCTCCCGTTTGAATAAATGTAATATTTGTTGAAGGACAATGTATGTATATTGTAACCTATAACTCATCACTGCTCAGCTTGTTTCTAGTTTTTGTAAATTTCTGTATTCTCAATATTTATTGCAATATTCTGTAGTTAATAATCTAAAAGTAACTTATTATTAAGTCTATTTTTATAACTCAAACCTAAGTAAAAGGCACAAAAGCCCAGGAAGAAATTTCATTCCACTTACTACAATTTGGTACGATAAAGAATTAATTTTATTATTTTATAATTTATAGTATTTGACATATGTAGGAGAGTCCATTACAATTCTTAGTATGAATTTTGGAGTGAATCTTGGAGTGCCATATTTTACAAAATACTTCACTAATAGTAACCAATGATGTGTATGAGATGTCTATGAAATGACTGTAACATGACTTTATATAAGCAGTGATGATTATCTTTATATAAGCAGTGTTAATAATAATTTGTTATTTTTTTTTTTCAAAATAAATAATTCATTATTTCACATTTACTGCTCATGTGAAAAAAAACTACTTTATAGTTTATAGTAACAGCGCTTTAATGTTAATTCAAAACCTGTCTAACCTCAAAGTGTTAGCTCTAAAAGGTCTGAATAGTTAACCGTGTCTATCCTCTATGTGATAGCTGAAACGGTTTAAAGCCTGCAGTGATTTTTTACGAGTCATAGTCCATCTTAATGTCTTCCTTCAAGTGGTAATGCTTTCAATTCAAATCTGTCTAAACTCAAAGTGTTAGCTCTAAGATTTGAATAGTCAACTGTGTCTATCCTCTATGTGATAGCTCTAACAGTTTAAAGTCTGCAGTGATTTTTTCCGAGCCGTAGTTCATCTTAATGTCTTCCTTCAAGTGATATTGCTTTAAATTCAAACCTGTCTAACCTCAAAGTGTTAGCTCTAAGGTTTGAATATTCAACCGTGTCTATCCTCTATGTGATAGCTCTAACGGTTTAAAGCCTGCAGTGATGTCTTCTGAGTCCTAGCCCATCTTTATATCTTTCCACTAATGATAGCATCTTATATGTGAATTAAGACCTTTCTACCTTCTAAGTCATAGCGGTAAGGTCTGAATAGTTAACCATGTCTATCCTCATAAATGACAGCTCTAATGCATAGCATTTTAATAACTTATGCTAGATATTCTCTCAACAATTTTAAGTTTACAGTAATTACTTCTGCCTCTCTGCACCGCTTAATATCTATCAGTAGTATTTTTCGTTCTTATTTTATTATATATACATAAATCCATGTATATATTCTAAGTGACAGTTCTAACGGTCTGTATATAGCATCTATATAACTCCTGTTAGATATTTTTCCCAGCAGTTTTAATTCAATAGTGCTTTTGCATCCCTATCTCCTCAGTATTATACTTTTCCTATTTCTTCAATACTGTCCGAAACTACGTGCATGTCAAAAGTGGGAAGTCTTGCCCAACTTTCAAATCATTGGTATGTTGGTATATTTTGCTACCTTGATGTCCGGTGATCATGTGGGGGTTCTCTTACGTTGACAATTTTTGGACTTCTTTTGCCAAACCCTTGTGAGACTTTCTAGTACTTTTACATCTATAATTTGTAACAAGTTTTTAATTATGACTCATAATATTGAGGCCTTTGTAATAAAAACTATACCATTAATTATCTTTATTTGATTAAGTTACAATGCTTGTACTAAATCTACTTTAAAGTAACTTAAGACAATTCAATTGCATGCAATCTGCTAAAGTGCCTCCATAGAGGATTGCTTCAAGTTCGTAGGATGAGCGTGAAAATGTAAGCTTATTTAATACATACCTACATATCTTTTTATATATTTAAACAAACGTGGATATCACGGAATATTTCGTGTAACTTAGCCATCTACATTTATCACAAATTAAGAATCAAAATGAAGATGTAAACTCCCGAGGACTAAGATGAAATGCCTCGTTTCCAGTAAAAGATGTATCCGGTTCTTTATACTAACCATACGAAACACAGCAGCACTGAGCTGTTGTTTAACGCTCGTATTTTGTGACTGCAAGGTCCTTCTTCGGTCAAGTCAACCCATTCGTACAACTGTAATATAGCTACAGCGTGGCTTTACTGCTTATGAATTAGTAGATAACTAATTAACATAATATTACTACTCTGACAAGTCCGCGACTGAATAGCCCCCCTCAAGGAATGCTACAAAACATATCCTTCGACCCACCCATCGACTATATGCATTTCTTACCAGGTCATCACACCATTTAGTTTTTCTATTTGAGTTACATTATATGTTTGTGAAACGTCCATAAACGCGACAAAGTACTTTTATCTGATGATTACGATACAGTGGAAATAAGAACATAATAATAATTTCATTAATATTTCTGTGTAATACAAATATTTGTAATCGATAGTGATGTGATTTCGGCACAAGCTGGTTTGATTTTTTTATACAAAAGTGGTGACAAAGAAACCCACAATCTACCTGATGGTGAGCGGTTGCTGTGGCCCATATACATCTATAGTCAATAACAAATCAAAATGCAGATGTTTCCAGTAAAATAGGTCCCCGACTCTCTACACCCACCGTACGAAACAGAGTTGGTACTTACGCTGGTATTTGTGAGAGCGTGTTCCTTCCCCGGTGAGCCGATTTACTACTATACTACTAATATAGATGAAGCGTAGCTCTACCACGTGATATTCAACGTTTTCTTTTTTAAATATAAATCTCAAGAAACACTTGAGGAAAACTTGGCTTTAAGCCTTCTGTGATTATCATAAGAAGATTTCGCTCTAGTTTGAAAGCATAATATATCACAAGCAGGCTTTCGCCTTTCGTTTGTTCATTATTTATTCCGCTTGACACAGTAATTCCAGTATAAAATATGTAGAACACTCTTCTGGCAAACGTTTTATTATTTTTCATGATTAATATATTTATTATCAGTACTAAAGAAGAGAGACCATGCTCAACTTCTTGACATGCACTCATACACACATCTTTTTTCGTTCTTTTTTATCAGCTGGTAAAAGTTTATTGTTGTGTGCACACTTTCAAGCACCTAAAATCATGTTGTTGGTTTCAAATGTATTGAGATAAATATGTGTGCGTAACTTGAAATGTACGCAGCGCTCCGTCTTTGTTTGTTCGTCGGAGGTCATAATAGAAAAAATATTTTTACTAGCAAAAGTGCAGATGCGTTGTCACGCCAAAGGATTTTCTCCTACTTTAAGAAACGCATTAGCAATAATATGCTGTAAATTACGCTGGTATTCTGTAAGAGTGTGCTGCTTGCGCGTTTATATTTCTGTAATGTTTAAAGATATTTTATCGGTTTAAAGATGATTAATATGTTTTCATTTCAATATTTTTCTGGCTATATTTTTGCACATTTTGAATGTGTAAAAAATGGATTGAATAAATCTAATTTCACGAATTATATCGCATTTAATTTTGACTTTTAACATCACCCACAGTCACGAATTATGTGCTGTAAAGTGCCCGACACATAGTGAATTAAAGAAGTGTAAATTAAGCGCCATAAAATATAAAACACTTTTTTATTTTCCTCAACACAACGGGAAGACAATCATATATATTATATATAAGGCTTAGTTATATGATGGTGAAGAATTCTGTGTATAACAAGTGTTGCTAATCCGATGCTCGTTGTTGCGAAGGCACTTCAGCAGATTACAAGTCTGCTCTATCAACAAATATTGTACGACTAGATGCGATGTGTACTTTGCATTATGCAAATGAGTAGGGTTACGAGATGACAGGAATTTTCCCGACATGTCAGGAATTGCGACTCTTTGTCACAAAATCATGAACATTTTAAATTTTTAAGGATTTTGTGAAGGAGAAATAGTAAATAAATAAGAGTAATGTATTTATTTAGTCACAATATTTTTGTACAAAAATATAATAAGTTGAACAACCTTAAAATTACTGATATATGAATATTAAATTGAATGAGTGTTGTATTTAAAAAAAAAGAATATTTGTTGGATAATTATTAATTTTGTCAGAAAATCTTGCTTTTAGCTTGGTAGCCTTACATGTGGGAGCAGTATGGGAATATTTGTATTTACAATGAACATGGAAAGCTTGTTGAATAAACTGTTTTATTTTTTGTTGATTCAATGTTTTCTCTATGTACCTCAGGGGCCACAAAAGTTCAGATATCTTGTACAACATTGATATTTGATTAGTGTAGCCAGTATGTTACATATTATTAGATAGTAGCCGTGTCCCCCCGAAAGAGGGGATGGAATATAGCAAATCAATCCTGCTGGACTTCTTGCTGATTCTTACTATGGCTCATTTCGTTCTATTAGTGTTGTCAGAAGCGTTTATAGAGGGTCTTGAAAGTACACATGGTAGATGGGGTAAACCATCTCGTATATTATTATATGTGTGAAATACCTCATTAGAGACGTAAAGCATTGCCAAAGGTTCATCTAGTTGTGGAAACATGCCCAACAAGCTAGACTAATATGGCAAATCCTTTGTAATTGTACCTAAATAATAAATCTTTAAAACTCAAAATAGCGATATTTTTAATCTTCTTAAAATTAGTGGACGTTCTCAATTTTCGTTAAGTATGTTTGGGCATAACTTCTTTGCTTATGAACCAATTTAAATGATTTTTATAGCATTAAATGGGTTATTCTTTGGGATGGTCCCATACAAATTTTAAGAATATATTAACCATCCGTAGGGTGGAAAAATACTTTGTTATATTAGGATGAAGCTTTTAATGTTCAAACTATTTTTTAGACGACTTTTTTTCTTTTTTTTCTCTTTTTTTTCTTTTTTTTTTTTCTTCTTTTACCGCCATAAAAAATAGGTTTTTTGTTTTTGTGTTTGAAGTATTGTTTTTCATCGTAGCGTGTATCGTGCGGGTTACATACTTAAATTGAACAAGAACAAATATCCAGACCCAGAATAACTATTTGTAGACCATACAAATATTTGTTCTGTGCGGGATTCAAACCCGCGGCCGTCAAGTTGGTTTTTAATTTTAGTCAAAGTTTATTCTCTTACCACGTTTGAAGTTCTGAGATTTGTTTAATCTCTCTCTCTCTCTCTCTCTCTCTCTCGCTTTCTCTCTTCCTCTCATTGCTTAGTCTCATTGCTCGTCGGAAAGTTAGTATAAAATCGATAGCAAAATTTGTACCGCACGGACAAACAAGGAAGAAAGCGAATTGATAAAGACTGGTAAAAATTCTTTGTGTCATATGTAGTAATGTGTATTGAAATACATATACTTTATTTTCTGTTATTTTAATATTCTATTCTAGGGGTATGTACCAATGAAAAACCGCTCTAAATTTCACCGAAATCTTTATGCTGGCGACAAACTGATATACTCGTAATATACGAGTATATGGAACATACTCATCTATTCATTTGCTGAAATCTGCGCTCGAATTTGCGGAGAAAAACAGTACACTTATGAGTTTCTTACTGTTTCTTATCGCAACACCCCGCAGAACAAATTAAAAAAATTTGAATAACATGTGATGTGTAAAATTTTTAATTTTTTAATATTAATCAAACTTTTCTTCTTTAAATATCAACACCAGATGCGTTCGAGTGTATACTAGCGCAGAAACTATATAATTCAAGATGGTTTTTCTTTATATTTTTCTTATAGTATAAGGGTGACAAACAAGTACACAGTACAACTGATTGTAAGTAGTTTCTGTGGCCCATGGATATCTACATCAATCCTCGATCACGAATCAAAATGCAGACGAGTTGTTACCCGTGAGGACTAAGATGAAATGCCTCTTTTACAGTAAAAGGGTCTTCGGTTCTCTACACTAACAACACGAAACACAGCAGCGTTAAACTGCTATTTTACGTTATAAGTTTTGTTTTAAATAACTAAAATAAAAATATAAACAATTGAGTGTGTGTAACATTTGAGCGATGAGGTGTATAAACTATTATATGTATAGGAGGTGTAAATAATAATATTTATTAATATTTACTTATATTATTATTTCTTAATCATCATTTTTATCACCCCCATTACGGCTTATCAAAGTCTTCTGCTGAACCTATGCCTCGCCCATCTCGTTCTAGCTGTCGCTCTACATATGTAATGGGTTTATAAGATTTTCATCTTCAGGAGTGACCGCGGCACTTACCGTGTAGTGGCGCAGTAAGAATATCCACTACTCCATATCATCCCGAGGGAGTTGCAAGTGGCGACAGAGGGAAACAAATCAGGAGATGGGCAGCAGCGTCTTCCCAACAACGAGTAACAACTAAAAATAAAAATAAACTGAGGTTGCCAAGCCTGGCAACTATGCCAAATATCCATTCTATAAGGCAATCTATGTGGGGGCACTATGCTCATCGGTGGACGTTGGAAGGCCGTAACGGAATGTGACTGCGGTTTGCGGCGAACTTTTCTTCCCTTCATCTTCAAAGTTCCTATTTTAAATTCAACAAATCATAAAAAAAATATTTCGTTTAAACATGCAGATTTACTAAAAGCAATAGTTGAATGTACAAAACATTCTTGGAGCTTTAAATCTTTTTACAGTCAATCAGCGTCGTCGCACGTCGTCTAAGTTCTTTTGCTCCGAGAGAATTCTGGTTCGATTCTCACGAAGAAAACATTTTTAAAATAAAAATAAATTTTAAGTAATCATTATTCCATGTAAAATTTATCGGTAAATATCCAGCCTTTATAATGATGTGTAACTTGCCAGTGTGTAAAAATTAAGTAAAGTTTTTTAGTATTATTTTTATTGCGTGCAAGTAGCTATACGGTTAGTATGATTTATTGTTATAATTGGTTTAGCTACAATTCAAAACTTAGCTCTATACATAATGACCTGCAGCAAAATTTCGCTCATGGCGGCCAGCCTCACCTGAGACTATCCAACTTTGCAGGACAGGATTATAGTGCCCAAGAGTATGCGCAAGCACAGGTGCACTCTCTATTCCCTCACTCTCTTAGTCTACTGAACAGGGGCCTCTTCCATAGATTGTCTCACATGGAGGGGGAAACTTGACATACTTGCTATGCTTTGCAATTGGTAACCGCAGTTTCGTATTATTTTGAAAAATGTGAGCAGATGACTTTTTTACTTATATATAACAATAGCGATCCGCCCTGACTTTGCACAGTTGACTTATGGATCTCTACAACAGCGCCACCTGCCGGATCCAATTGTGAATCTAAGCTATAACTCAAACATGTTCTAAAATTTTAATTAAAATCGGTCACGCCATTGTCGAGGTTTTGCGATACTAACGCAAGGCATTTGATTTTTATAAAATGATTATTTCTAAAAAAAAAAACTCAATTTTCTGTACACCGTTTTCTATTTTTAATATTATTACAATTATCATTACCATGTTACTAAACGCTTTTCTATTTAAGACTTTAGTAGTTAAGAAAGAGCGAGAACTCCTGACACAAGTTTTATTATTAATCTTAGTGGGAGTACCCATTTGTTTGATTACATTTGTACTTAAATAAATAAAGCATTTTATTTCTTTATTACTAATAATTGCATAACTCTCCTCTCTACAAAGGAAGTTCTCCATATCCAACACTGAACGGGCTGGTGAAGAAAGAGAATAATGAAGACATTGCTTTATTATGTCTCCCTTGTCGTCCAAAGATATCGGCAGCCGTTACTAATGAAAGAAAGCCTGCTTCCCTTTATCGCCTCTTACAGTACCGACGCAGTTTCACTCTATCGCCTCTTAAGACACCCAAGGGATGATATGGTGTAGTGGATTGTCTTACAACGCCACTACATGGCTCTTCAATAATCAATATCACAATATATTTTTTCATTCATTGGAAATAATTGCTATAAAAATAATGAAAAAATAAATATAGTATAGTAGTGTAGTATACAACATATCTTTGCTATATTATTCTATTATTATTAGGTGAATAGTAGATATTAAAGCCGTTTCTCAACACAGCTTTTATATCTACATACACTGTGTGAAAACGAAGGTGACGTAAAACTGATGTTTCTCACTTACCCAACGTTCCTACCTACGGAGGCACTTAGAAGATTGCAAGCCTGACCTCGCATTAAAGTAACCTTAACTAGATGTGTCATATTTTTTGTAAACTAATGTAAAAGGAACAGGTAAAGGTACAGCATACGGAACATCGGTAAAAAATAAAGTAAAAGTCGAAAAAAATGAAAATATGCAACGTCATAAGAATGGTAACATGATAACCATGTTACCATTTTTATAAAGTTTCTAAATGAAAATGAATCAGTTACAAATCAGTCGTCGAACAATTGATCTCATATAGACTTTTCATTTATTTTTAAATGGAGAAACCATGTGACCTCGTATACAAATAATATACTTAAATTACTGGTTATTTATTCTACATATATAGTTCTTTCTAGAAATTCTTTGAAACTCGTGCCTTGATCGTATTTGCAACAGGTGTTCTTCGGCGACCCTTTTTAAAAGGCGATGATAATTTGAAAGTAATAAATATTGGTTATTGAATTCTGCGACTGCCTCGTTGGTTTATTGGTCATGAGCGAATATAATACGATATATAATACTATAATACGACTGCTAAACATATGGTCTTAGATTCGAATCCAAAGTCAAGCTAAAAATCAGGTATTGGGTTTATCTATCATCATATCTGAGTAGTAACCTGGAGTCAGAGAGTTAGGTGGTATTTCACTCCCGTGCACATGATCTCTCTCCGGTCGTATCTAGTCTAGCTACAGAGTGCCAGTATAATAATACTGGCTCTCTATAGCTTTTAGATCAAAACACACACTTTTTTCATCTCAGACGTCACTAAAGAAATGGAACCTTCCTAGAGGTATATACTTCCTAGGCAGAGAAGGAGTCTTATCAGCTTAAAAGGTCGATTTCTCGACATCGACATAACAAGGTTTGGCCTTATTTTGCTATTTAGATACAAAATTACTATTTAGAAACAAACAACCTGCAAATAACTGTGTAGTGAGTGACAATGTAGGAATATCCACTGCACCATATCTAGACGAGGGCGTCGTATGAGGCGACAGAGGGAAATAAACCAGGAGACAGGCAGCAGCGTCTACCTAATGACCACTAGGAAAAACATTGGCGGTTGTCAAGTGTGGCAACTGTTGCAAGTATCACTCTAATGAGACATTGTATGGAGAGGTCTGTGTCCAGCAGTGGACTTGGATAGGCTTTAATGAATGAATAAATAAGCCTGCAAAAATTGTCGACATAAGATAGTGAGAAGCTTACTATATGTATATCAATGTTTTCCTAATTTTCTTACTTTATGGCACAGACGTTTCACCCAGTCAGCAAACGATACGGTAGGTTAAGTAAGCAATCGACTTAAGTCGTTACGCTTCAAGTAGAGCTAAGTTTACCGTGGCATTTTTATTATTCAGTCTTAAAGTAATATAAAAGCTTATACATATAAAGAAATAAATGTGAAATAGATGGAATAAAGTGTGCCCAGTCTCTCGGTTATGTGAACTACAGGATACATTTATGTGAGTGGACACAGTTATTATATGATTTTATTCCTCCCTCTCCTTTCCACCACCGGATAACCAAATATTAGGCACGACACCACCCCCTTTATTGACAATATATCACGCATTTAAACTAAGCGGCTGTTTGTCTTTTAATGGGTACAGTAAAGGAGCAAAAGGTACTGTCGCTCGTTGTATACTAGTTCTTTAAGACAAGAGTAAATAGGCTTTACGCTAAGACAGTGCGATTTATCATCCAGGACTTCATCACCACTTACTACCAGGTTGCAATCAAGCACTATAAGTAAAAAAAATAACGTCTAACTTTATTTGTAATTTAACTTGACGATGACGAACTCCTGGCATAGGAAAAAGATCCGGTTTCCGATAAAGAAAACAGCATCAACGATCTGAGACGTCTGGGACTGCAACCGCAACGCAGCTATGGAAGAGGCACATGTGGAATAAATAATAAAGAGGAGGCCTCTGGAAATCTTACCCAGACAGATTCCCAGAGCCTCTTCTGTGTGGTTATTTGCCTTGTGATAAAAATCACGAAAATGTTTTGAATAAAATTGGCATTGTTTTCACAAAACAAAAGTTGGTATAAATATTTTATGGTACGTATTTATGTGCCCGGGAAGATTGCCATTTGAAGTTATTGTGAATGTTGTATTTTTATCTTTTTGTTTTCAATATTTCTTCGTCTTTTCTTCGTCATATTTCTTAGATTTTTTTAATCGGTCTGATTTTCTTGCGGAACATCATACATGTTTTACTGAGATACAGATTTAAGTCTAAAAAATAAACAGATAGAAACGTGATAAGTGATAATACTTCATTTACAAGGTTTTTTATATAATTTAAAGTTTAAAAATAGCAGCCCAATGCTGTTTTGTTTCGTATGGTGAATGTAGAGTACCGGAGACCCTTTTTATTGGAAACGAGGCATTTCATCTTAATCGAGGATAGATGTAGATGTCTATGAGCCACAGCATCAAATTATCATCAAGTGGTCTCTTTGCTCGCTTGGTACTCTTATTCTATTAAAAAAATATGCTTCTTCAAATAGATATCTTTTAGCAAGACAGGACAGAACAGGACCTTTCAAAATTGCTAAGTTACATGGTAGAGCCACGCTACAGCTATATCCTGTAGCACGTTTGGGTCGGCTCGACAGGGGAAAAACCACGCGCTCACGAGGAATTTACATCTTAGTGCTCAGGAGTGAGAACGCATCTGCATATTGATTCTCAACCGAGGATAGATTTAGATGACTATGGGCCACATCAGCCACTTACCATCAGGTGAAAAGTGTGTTCATTTGTCATTTATTCTATAAGAAAAGAAAAATGACGTACAAATGTTTAAGCCTTTTAAAGACCACATTTTCCTCAAACTCGATAAAAATACAACCTCATAAAATCTTGGAAAATGATTCAATAAAATTTATTCATTATCGTCCGGTCGCTTCGTCCGGAATGACGTCATAGCGGTCTGAAAGTCGAGACCATCACAGACTTCGTGGCCCGGCTGGCGCGCGGCATGTTCGACCGCGCCGACAACGGGCCACACGAACACCTCAACGGCTTTGCGCCGTTGCACACACGGCCCCCGGACGGGCGACCTTATCCAAGAGAACTCCTCTCTATATAGATTAGAGAGTCGAGTAAAACCCACAATGCCGCAGATAGGCCAACTTCGACTTTAAATGATAACCTCTTTTTTTCGAAGTTTAACCGACTACAGATTTTTTTTCTCACTGCGGACTAATCCGCCGAGACCAACCATGCCTAGAAAAGGCTCCCAAGACTTGCCCATATCTGTGGGCCATGAGGAAGATCCAGGCAATGGGGGCATACCCTGAGGCCCAAGACCTACAAGGCATAGGAATGCCTTGTAGACGACAACACTGAGGAGGTGTAAGTAAGTCTCTTCATTCATAATCAATTAATTGTGCCAGGATTTTGGGGAAAATTTCATATGTGAGAATGTACGAGTATGTGAATTTTCTTATGTGAGAGTATGACTTTATTTTAAGAAGCCAGGCTAGCGCAAGCGCTTCATCGTCTTCCATCACGAATGACGTGTTTTTCTTCTGAATTTCTGCCGAAAACTGACGATCGACGCAGATATAGTAGATGTGTGTAGACGCACTACCGACGTTCGATAGACTGCGCAAATGAATTGTGCAGTTCGATTGCGCAGTTTTATCGTTGCCGTGTATACCGGGCTTAAGCGGCGACAGAGTGAAGGATCAAGAAGATAAGCAGCAGTGTCTTCTTAATAACATCTAGAAAATAAAAAAAACTGTGGTAGCCGACCCGCCTTCCAGGCGTGGCAACTGTGGTAAATATCTCCCCTCTATCTATCTGGTAATCTATGGGGGATGCCTATTGTTTAGCAATAGACTTTTGATAATGGACGGTAGTTAAACCCGAAATTTTTTAATTTAATATTTAATAAATAAAAATGTAATATTTAAGCACCGTCCCAATAGTTAAGATTTTTTTTTATTATACATGAAATAAAATACATGACTGATAGGAAAATTAGACAGACTAGAGAATATATAATGTAAGATCTATGCAGATGTATCACTGTTCTATTTATTTTGTTTCCATGTACTTAAAAATTAATTGCTGGCCGTTAGCCTCGCAAAACTCAAAAACTACTCAACCGATTTTGATGAAATTTTTGTGGAGGTTTGAAAGGATAGATTAACGATAGTTTAACTTCATAGATTTGGATCCGGTAGGTGGCGCTATTGTCGAGATCCAAAAATCACCCGTGCGGTGGTGGGGCCGATAGCTATTCGGTAATAAAATTATGTAATAAAAGTGGACATATTTTTATTTTTACTTATTTAACTGCATATACACATTAATGTATATAGGCGGATTTAATGCTTTAGACATTCTCTACCAATCCATCTGGGAGTAGTAAAGAGATAAAAAAGGTAAGATTTACTGTGGTTAATATTTACAGAATTTATTTTTGTATTAAATGAATATATTATAAGCATTTAAACAAAAAATCATTTATAGTAATCTATATACGTAAAGCGGTGCTCCGTGAAACGACGGTCAATTTATATTCAGCATGGAGCGATTTCCAGACGCCACATGGCGCTCACCAGAATTGAATTCGATGGCAGCAATTGAAGCCAATAGTTTAGCAAACATATCTAACTCTAAAAAAATTCAAAATTTAAACTGCTTGGAGTTCCTATTTACTAAAAGGACGATTGCTAACATGCTAAATAAAATTATAAAGATATATACATCGTAACTTTTTCATCGTTTTAATTTTATCAACTAGTCGTGATACCTCAACGGCTAAGTACTTTCTATAAATTTCACAGAACGCGAGTTAACTAGCTTCGATCCTCGCCGCTACCAATGAAATATTAATTGCAATTTTAAGTGTTCGGCAATCAAGGAGAACATCGTGAGGAAACCTGTATGTCTCAGAAATTGAAACAAAATTTTGGAAACATGTTGTGAAATTCGCTAACACGCTTTACGACAGGGTGGCGGACTCTTCCTTGTGCCCTAAAATCAATTTCATAGATGTGGGGAGGCTTGTATTCAGGAGTGGGACGTATATAGGTAGTGCTTTTATTTTAAAATGTATTAAAACTTGAAAAAATAAAATAAACGTACGACATGTACACAAACGGGGCATTAAGCTTAGTTCAGACGCAGATGCAAATATATATTGTTAAAAAAATTCCTGAATAAAGAAATTATTATAATTATTAAGATGAAGTGACTATAGAGTATAGGCAACGTAACTCGATGAACCGACAACAATTGAGTAAGGAAGGTTATCGAGTAACAGCCTAGTACCGGTTTGTGGAGTGCAGTGTGATAATGGATTGGCAATCCTACTCCACTGGCACATACAGAAAATTAATGTATGCAGGTGGCTCAGGATGTTTTTTGTAGTGATTCCATGAGAAAGACTATGAGCAGTATATACCTGTACTCATAAAGTTAAATAAAACAGATGTAAAATAATCATTTTAGTTGTTTTTAAATAGAATAAGGGTGACAAACGAGCACACAGTCTACCGCATGGTGAGTGGATGCTGTGACCAATAGACATCTACATCTCTCCTAGATTAAGAACCGAAATGCACATGCGTTGTTTTCAGTAAAAAGTCTGGCCATAATATCTGTATAATCATCATACGAAACACATTAGCAGCATTAAGCTGATATTTCACGCTGGTATTCTGTTTGAGACTTCTGTTTCCCCGGTCTGTCGAAGAACACACTCATTGCAATAAGGTCTAAAGCATCAAATTGATATTAATATGCATCAAAAACGTTCATTAATATAGTTTTGTTTAATAACTCCAAAGGCTCATGTATGTGATTATAGTTTACTACAATCATATATTATTATTAATAAACTAGAAATATATAGAAGATCATCTAAGGGCAGTGTATTCATAGTAACGTTGCCAATTTTTATGACTAAGATATATTTTGCAGTACGATATTCAACCTACATCGAGTCCAAAACTAAAATTTGCAACTGTTCATATACAGCAATGTGTAGTTAACGAAATAGCATCATACTTTAAAGCCCTTATCTATTCCACCAATCGTTTAAAAAGGGTTAACGAAGAGTTTCTATCCTTTCATTGTTAACGGTTAATCGGCAGATACTATTTACGACACCCTCGCAGGTAAAACACGCTATTACGTTGATTAAATAAAACCAACTTAAGTGTCAACTAATATATTTAATGCTTTTCAAAATATTCTTACGTTCTATTGCTTCTTTAATACGAGCTGTATTGAAGTTGCATAAGTCCCACCGCATGTATTTGTTAATATGTCTTTCCAGTTGCCTATATACTATCAAATCTGCAAAGACTGCAGCTTCATTTCCTATCTATTTATGTATATTAGGAGTATGATCAGAGAGTTTTTATGTTCTGCGACGGGTCTTACAGAACTAAGCTCCAACCGCATGGACAGTTTCCATGAGCTAGTCGTTCATATTGTCCACTGCATTGCAGTCTTCTGGGCACGGCAAACTGTTTTGTAACTCGAGCTGAAAGTTTTTTCGTCACTACATTATAAAAACTGTTTTGTTAGTTCAAATCGTATTTGATAACATAAGGACTATTAGTCGGAGGGATATTTTCCCGTGCTGGTTGGAAGCGATCACGGCCTCTTCTGACTCTGTAACTGTCCAACCTCTCATCAAATCTTTGATTAATGGGAATGTAAAGAAATGGTATGATGCGAGGTCTGAACTGTGTGTAGGATTGGGTATGAGCTCCAATTTTTCAGAAACAAAAAATGACTTCGTCTTTTTCGCTGTGTGCACAATTTACGAAGGATTTTTAAATATCGCCTACAATTCAGAAGTGCAAGAAATAATTCTCTTATTGCGACGCGCGCGCAAATCTAGGCAAATCCTCCCAACAACGGGAGAGGCTTATGGTCTTTGTATTTACAGGCTGATGAAGGAGAAGAAGAAGATGAAGATCGCAGTAACAAATGCTTCATACCTATGAGGCTGATTTCAGAATCGGATGACAGTTTAAGAATACGAGATACGTGGTACATTAATTTTTTATGTATAAAACCTTTTAAAATTTCCGTTGTTTAAAAAATAATCACTCCTGGAGTGCGGAATCTTACTCGTAACAGCATAGGGCTTAGGAAACCGACACACGACGGTATTTTATCCATTTGAGAATTCCGAAAGAAAATGCTATCTATATAATCTGTTGAATTTATAACAAACTTCAAATTAAACAAATATATAAAAGTATTGATGGACGTCATTTGCTACGTCGTTGTTGACAGGTCTTAAAGCGATTATGGTGCACGAAAGCTACAATTAAAAATATTGATCTAACTTACTGAGTGATCTGGAAAATGTGGGTTTGGAATATTGCAGACTACGGGTATATTCACGTGATATTATCTCAGTCAAAAATTGATTTTGACTATGTAATGTTTGAAAATATAACGCTTTTTCAGTCAGTTTTAATATAATGGTATAGATATAAGTACCATTGATAGTAGATCAAATAATATTAAATAACAATTGCGAAATTTTATTTGACCTGAATTTGAGCGTCTAAAAGTGTTGTATACAAAATAAATATCATTAATTATGTTTTTCTAAATTGTGACACTAACTCGTTGAATCTGGATTAAAAATAATTTTAAATAAAAAAATAATTAACTATTTGTGTTAACTTTTATTTGTTTAGTATTTTCTTTCTATATTTATTCTTTCAAGAGTTAAAGTGGCAGCAGCCTTCAGTAAAAAAAAATTCTTGCTGAAACTAGCTTAAATGATGACACTGAGTGAAACAAGATATTCTTCATTGAAAGACGCAGCAATTTAATATCAAATAAAAGAACGTATGCTGCTATGTACTTTCATACTCGTCGTACGCGAACCGTTCGGGTTCGATCCCTCTGACACCAATTAATATCAAATAAAGCAACGTATGCTGCTATGTTCTTTCATAGTACGCGAACCGTTCGGGTTCGATCCCTCTGACACCAATTTAATATCAAATAAAACAACGTATGCTGCTATGTTCTTTCATAGTACGCGAACCGTTCGGGTTCGATCCCTCTGACACCAATTTAATATCAAATAAAGCAACGTATGCTGCTATGTTCTTTCATAGTACGCGAACCGTTCGGGTTCGATCCCTCTGACACCAATTTAATATCAAATAAAACAACGTATGCTGCTGTGTTCTTTCATAGTACGCGAACCGTTCGGGTTCGATCCCTCTGACACCAATTTAATATCAAATAAAGCAACGTATGCTGCTATGTTCTTTCATAGTACGCGAACCGTTCGGGTTCGATCCCTCTGACACCAATTTAATATCAAATAAAACAACGTATGCTGCTGTGTTCTTTCATAGTACGCGAACCGTTCGGGTTCGATCCCTCTGACACCAATTTAATAACAAATAAAACAACGTATGCTGCTATGTTCTTTCATAGTACGCGAACCGTTCGGGTTCGATCCCTCTGACACCAATTTAATATCAAATATAGCAACGTATGCTGCTATGTTCTTTCATAGTACGCGAACCGTTCGGGTTCGATCCCTCTGACACCAATTTAATAACAAATAAAACAACGTATGCTGCTACGTTCTTTCATAGTACGCGAACCGTTCGGGTTCGATCCCTCTGACACCAATTTAATATCAAATAAAGCAACGTATGCTGCTATGTTCTTTCATAGTACGCGAACCGTTCGGGTTCGATCCCTCTGACACCAATTTAATATCAAATAAAACAACGTATGCTGCTGTGTTCTTTCATAGTACGCGAACCGTTCGGGTTCGATCCCTCTGACACCAATTTAATATCAAATAAAGCAACGTATGCTGCTATGTTCTTTCATAGTACGCGAACCGTTCGGGTTCGATCCCTCTGACACCAATTTAATATCAAATAAAACAACGTATGCTGCTGTGTTCTTTCATAGTACGCGAACCGTTCGGGTTCGATCCCTCCGACACCAATTTAATATCAAATAAAACAACGTATGCTGCTATGTTCTTTCATAGTACGCGAACCGTTCGGGTTCGATCCCTCTGACACCAATTTAATATCAAATAAAACAACGTATGCTGCTATGTTCTTTCATAGTACGCGAACCGTTCGGGTTCGATCCCTCTGACACCAATTTAATATCAAATAAAACAACGTATGCTGCTATGTTCTTTCATAGTACGCGAACCGTTCGGGTTCGATCCCTCTGACACCAATTTAATATCAAATAAAGCAACGTATGCTGCTATGTTCTTTCATAGTACGCGAACCGTTCGGGTTCGATCCCTCTGACACCAATTTAATATCAAATAAAACAACGTATGCTGCTATGTTCTTTCATAGTACGCGAACCGTTCGGGTTCGATCCCTCTGACACCAATTTAATATCAAATAAAACAACGTATGCTGCTATGTTCTTTCATAGTACGCGAACCGTTCGGGTTCGATCCCTCTGACACCAATTTAATATCAAATAAAACAACGTATGCTGCTATGTTCTTTCATAGTACGCGAAACGTTCGGGTTCGATCCCTCTGACACCAATTTAATATCAAATAAAACAACGTATGCTGCTATGTTCTTTCATAGTACGCGAACCGTTCGGGTTCGATCCCTCTGACACCAATTTAATATCAAATAAAACAACGTATGCTGCTATGTTCTTTCATAGTACGCGAACCGTTCGGGTTCGATCCCTCTGACACCAATTTAATATCAAATAAAACAACGTATGCTGCTATGTTCTTTCATAGTACGCGAACCGTTCGGGTTCGATCCCTCTGACACCAATTTAATATCAAATAAAACAACGTATGCTGCTATGTTCTTTCATAGTACGCGAACCGTTCGGGTTCGATCCCTCTGACACCAATTTAATATCAAATAAAACAACGTATGCTGCTATGTTCTTTCATAGTACGCGAACCGTTCGGGTTCGATCCCTCTGACACCAATTTAATATCAAATAAAACAACGTATGCTGCTATGTTCTTTCATAGTACGCGAACCGTTCGGGTTCGATCCCTCTGACACCAATTAACTCGTTAATTGTAATTTTTGTGCTGATTTACCACGTTCTTGGTGGTGAAGGAAAACATCGCGAGAATGTGGATTACATGCCTAAGGAATAAAATTATTTCTAAGACATGTGAAGTCTGCTTATTGCTTACTGTTCGACCTCCCTTAATCCATATTATCAAGGTCAGGCGTTGATTATAGAACCTTATTAAAATTACTATTAACTATAATGAACATAAATTTAAAAGTAAATCTATATATGACCTTCGAATAAATTCGTCAAATATGTTCTGAAACTGAAACTTATTTTATGTACGTTCAGATTATTACACGGACCAGTGGACTTGAAAATTAATACTGGCTTCCATTATCAGTTTTCTGAAAGCAGTTTCCATGATCCTATATATAGTTAGTAAACGTTATAACAGCAATCCGTCCGATGCATCCAAACAACCTGCTTACGAACCTTGTCAAATTAAGAATCAATCAACATAGTTATAATTTTATTACGTAATTTGACTGTACGGCTAACAAATGATGCTGAAGATATGAACAGTATTTCTTTCCTTTTGTGACACGTTCTCCCCATAAGCCAAAAAGTCCACTATTGGACATGGACATGGTCCTCTTCAATTCTAATGAGTGAACTAGTAAATCAACTAGGCTAGAAGCCTAACGACTATAGTTCGGCCGTTCAGAGAATGCGTTCCTGACACGTCGCGATTGAACTGACGACGTAACTTTGTAATGGCGTTGCAGTTACGATAAAAAATTCTTTGCTGGTTGTTTACCGTTTTAACAATTGATGAGCACTAAAACAACATTATTATATCAATAATCAATGAATGTTATAATTTTGTGCCAAACTGAATGTCAAATAACTTGACAAACAATATTTTTCTAAATCTATACTGCGCTATTACAAGGTTATGTCAGCGCTTTATATTTGTAGTGCTGTGCTAACAATAACAGGCAATAACAGTATCGTAATCTGTTCTTATACAATTATACTTTATAAAATAATACGTTTTGTTTTTCTTTTTAAGAATTTGAAAATAATGGACTATAAGATAACTTTTTTTAATAATATAAAAATAAAACTGCGACCAAACCGAACGCGCGAAAGAAAGTAGCATTTTTATATTTAGGTTGAAAATGGTAACCACAAATGGCGTTATGGGCCGCCATTTTGTGACGCTAAAACAGTCGTCTGTTGTCGTTTCGTGCGCATAGACTACGTTCTTCAAGTGTTTTCGATCTGTTTTTATTTGATTACCCGGCTTTCGTTTAATGGACTGTTTCTGATTTTCAAACTGACATCGGCGCTAAATCGGACTTCGATTGTGTTTTGCGTCGCGTTCTTTTTACTTTTGGTGCATAATAATGCCTAAACGTGGACAAACATTGAAAAGTGGAGCCCGTGAGTTAATCATCAAACTGCAAGATTATTTTGAGCGGGAGCGGCAAAATGGCGGACCCCTGTTAGCTGTCGAACAAGTACAAGAACGCGTCTCTCAGGCGCTTGGAGTTAGCAAACGAACGATAACAAATATTAATAAAGAAAAGTTCGGCTCTACCGGCACGGAAGATAATATTTTACGTACTCCGAAGAAGAAACGTAGAACTAAACCCGTGACAGATGTTGACACCTTTGACGCCGATGCAATCAGAAATCATGTATATGGTTACTATTCCAGAAATAAATATCTCAACAGGAAGAAGCTTTTGGCATCGTTAAGAGAAGCTGGACTGTTTAGCGGGGGTAAAACTGCTTTAACCAAAATCTTAAAAGATATTGGTATTTCATATAAAAAACAGACAAAAGAAAAATTTTATTATAACGATACGACATAATTTTAGAACGGATAAGTTTTTTGAGAGAAGCAAAAAATATTGATAACTGGGATAATGTCGTGTTCATTGACGAGACATGGCTAAACGCCAATTACACGGTTTCCCGTTCTTGGACGGATGATACACAAGCGTCGACGTCGAAAGTACCAATGGGTAAGGGGGCCCGTCTGATAATATGCCACGCAGGTTCTGCAAAATACGGCTTTGTGGAGAACGCGTTACTGGCATTTCAATCAAAAACCACAAATGACTACCACGAGGAAATGAATGCCACTTCATTTTAAAGAGTAACGTGCTTTTGCCCAGCCTACCAGAGCCTTCTGTAATATTCATGGATAATGCCTCCTATCACTCGATTCAAATACAGAAACCACCTACCCAAGCTAATAAATAAGAAGAAATGGTGGCTTGGTTGCAAGCAAAAGGCATTGACGCAAATATGTAGATGCTAAAACCTGAGCTAATTAAATTAGTTAAAGAAAATAAAGCGGCAAATGTGCGATACGAAATCGATGAACTGGCTCTGGAGTACGGTCGTCGCGTTCTAAGAATTCCACCGTATCATTGCCAATATAACGCAATTGAGCTAATCTGGGCTCAAATGAAAGGTTACGCCACCCGCCACAATACTTCCCCGCACGAAAAAGATGATGACCCTATTAAAAGAAGCCTGCGGGGAAGTCACAAGAGATGACTGGGCAAAGGTTGTTGAGAAGACTAAAAACCTGATTGTGGAACATTTTGATCGAGATACCAGGATTGATTCTGTTATTGATAATAATATAATTATACATGTAGGCGAAGATGATGATGAAGACACCACCTCCTCAAGCGAATCGGAGTCTGATTAATATTCTGTACGCACATTCAATTCAATGTCCTTATTGATTAGAAATACAGATTGTAACTTTGTAACAAAGAATAAATAAAACAATTTTATTATATTAATATTACCTTTTTTTTGGTTTCCACTTAAATTATATAAATATAAATTTTAAATGATTCCGCCAATTTAAAACGAAAATAATCTTCAAAATAACGCGGCGGTTCATTTTGGAGGAACGGTAACGAACTCAGTGTTATGTTGTGCCCATCACTAGTCGTGACTAACTGATAGGTGTCAGGAACGCATTCTCTGAACGGCCGAACTATAGACTTCTGCTATCTTTTCTAAGATAGTTGCTCATTTTACTAGACCGTAAAATGAGCAACTGTCTTTTTCTACTTAGGAGTCTGCGTGAACAGCTACTACTCCTATATACAACCTATTTCTGCAAGCAAATTACTGTGCGTGCAGTGCTATGAGCTTCTGGTCTGAAGAGTACCGAGAGTTAGTATAATTAGTGGCTGTATCAATTTCAATTTTATAAAAAATACTAATGGAAAGATAAACGAGAGCACAGTCCAAGTATTGACGATTAAGAATTAGAATATGCAGATGCTTTCTCACCCCTAAGGATTAAGATGGAATACTTCTTTATCCATTAAAAGGATTTTCGGCTTCCCACCTTCACCATAATAAACACAGTAGCATTTTGCTGCAATTCTGGGCTGGTATTCTGTGCGAGCATGTTTCTTTTCTGCTCTGTCGACTGTCGCTGTAGCTCCATATGGCTCTAACACGTATAAAGTGTGCAGTGTAATTAATAAGTGGTATCATTTTACAGGCTCTCTTACCATAAGTTCACTGAACTTAATAGCTGATGGGCGAATCGTTTGACGTAAATTTCATGTTATGAAAGCAACACAAGTCCATTGGCACTGATAAAATTGTTATTTCTTTATAGAATGAGGGAGATAAACGAGCACACAGTCCACTTGGTGGTAAGTCGATGCTGTGGCCCATATGCATCTATATCTAATGCAGATTCGTTGTCATCCTAGACGACTAAAAAAGTCTCCGGTTTCCTTCACTGATGTTTTACGCTAGTATTCTGTGAAAGCGTCGTCCTTCCCTTGTCGAACCGACACATTCTCTATTTCAAATGCCGGTTTACCACGTACTCGGCGACCAATGGAAACATTCGTGAAGAAACTTAAACGTCTAAGAAAATATTTGGCAAACGTTTAAAGTATACCGATATGAACTGGAGCAGCTCGACGAAATAACTTCGCTAGAAACCCTCTCAGCAATGAAAAGAAGTCTGTGCCCAGTAGTGGAACGTAAATAGTACTTTAATTTTTACTTCTTTACTTATTTTTCAAATCAGAGCTAAAACGTAGTTTGATGCTATATGTACTGCTGCTTTGCAGCAAATAATAATGATCCTAGACAAAATAAGGCGCCGATCTCTCAGCGAGTGGTCTAGTTCTGAGTTCACAATTTTACGTATCACGTTCACTATTCTTCACTAAGTATTTCGATCTTTGCACACACAACAGCAGTCAGATGAAGACGGTCAAAGAGCAATAGTGTACGCGGACTTAGAACTTTGAACTTAGAACTCTAGACCGCTAGCTGTTGGATCGATGACCAACCAAAAGTAGATATAATTATGATACTGGTCGTTAATGATAAAAAAGGATTTATTTATTAACTTTTTATAATGATTTCTTATATTTACGCGAACACTACACATTGGTTAAAACGCCTGAAAAAAAATTAAGATGGAATGCCTCGTTTCCAGTAAAAAAGGGTCCCCGGATCTCTACACTCACCATACGAAATACAACAGCATTAAGCTGCTATTTTACGCTGGTATTCTGTGAGAGCGTGGTCCTTCCCCGGTCGAGCCAACCCATTCGTACTACAACCATAATATAGCTGCAGCGTGGCTGTACCACATATAAAATGCAGCAAACATATTATACGCAGTTTTTTATCTTTATTCTAAAAATATTAAAATCTTTGATGCCCAATAACGAATATAATATATTATTGTATTGTGTTATACCGTGACTAAAATATCAAATATTAATCCCGCCTTTATTGCTCGTACCACGAGAGTTGACTGGCATGTTAATTAAAATTTGCATGTAACATTATAAAATTAAATCACTGGAAATGACTATCGCCGTAAGAATACATGGTAAATGTATAGAAAAATTAATTCTGTCTTATATAATAATATTTAATAAGAATGTCTTTTTCTCCTTTTTCCCTCCTACTCTCTTTTTTGCTATTGTGATACCAAACATAAAAACACTCCACTGTTGTATATAATCCTCTTCAATTGTAGGAATTAACTAAGCTAACCTAGGTGTTTAACATCTAGACTCCTTCAAGACCTTCTTAAGATTATAAGGTGCTAATTTTGGCAGTACAACTTCTTTTATACCTAAGAATTCGTTTCTCCTACGGATATCTACCACAGTAACAGTTCTTGCACTACTTTGCTCCGTTCCGAAGGGTTTTGAAAGCCAGTTAATTGCAGGCTGTAAAACATTTCGTCTAAGCGGTGACAACGCATCCATGTGTCCATGGACTTACCATCTGGTGGATTGTAAGTTCGTTTATTACTTTTATAAAAAAAAAGTCACACAATACTCGTGTGCAAAACATTTTTAAAAAGTCTGACAATAGAATATTTAGGAAACAAAATTAGCTGCTTCTTATTTAATACATATCATAGCGGTTGTAACAAACATAAGACGATACTCAGTTTAGAATAAAACCCTATCTTAAACTAGACCAACCAGTTGCTCTATCTGAGGTTTGACATATTCTACCATGCGCAAAATGCAAAAAATGAACGATCACTTCGTTATCATTGATAACAGTTAATATTAAAGGCAACAACACTTAATAATTTTTGTTTTATAATTGTATTGGAGAAAGTCAAAGCGAAATAGGCGTCGTTATGTTGTGATTGTCATCTCTGATTTTACAGGTTATTACTAAGTAGTTAAGATTCCATTGTTACTGTTACGGCCTCTAGTTACCCGGGCAAGGTCGTGGGACCCGGGCCCATCAGGGGTTCCACTCGACGAGTAACAGGAGGTCGGCCTAAATGGCTTGTGGAATATTACACGTTAGCGGTAAAAAGGGAACCAACAAAACTTACCTATTTCTTCGAAGTAGGGTCAACCCTAGGAAGATTCAGGTGTAAGTGTGGGCGTGCTTGACTGTGTTGTGTGGTGATTGTGTTAAATTATGTAACCTGACTTCCCGCTGGTTGCAGAACCGCCGATCCCAAGGCTTCACCTTTATTCTTTATATCGAAGTGGCAGTCCGTCACAAAAATTTAAGAATCTAGGAAATTACACTCGTTTCTCACTTGTTAATTGGAGTCAAGTCAATTTTCATTAGGTTAATCTAATAAAATCCAACAAGATTTAACCGAACTCGCGTTACAACAAACTCGACCTTTGTGAAAAATGCAATATCACCGGGCCGCGTTGCAAACAACTCAGGTTCGCGAAGTATAGGCGTCAGAGGCAGCGGGCGACTAAGCTATTAACACGACGCGCAACTACTCAGTTCCACGCTCTGCGGCAAGTGTTCGCAAAACCGCCGACGCCGACGCGGCCGGACGCCGCACCAGCCCGCACCCCCGCGCCTCAGCCGTCAGGCTCGCCTCCCGCTCGACCCGAGCGCCGAAGCAGGCCGCCAAACGTTAAATTAGGCCTAAACAAGCCCCCGTCCCGGACATGAGGATCTAGGTCCGCGAGTAAATTGGCAAGCGGGATAGGGTAGAGACGGCACGTTGCAAAACCGAATCTCCAACCAAAACCTCGGCCACCCTAGGGATCCCATCCGGTCCATACGACAACTTGACAATGCGCCCACGGCGCCAATACAAGGGCGAGGCGTTAGGTTCTTTAACTAACACGAGGTCTCCAACCCGAGGGGGGTCCGTCTTGTCAGACCACTTAACGCGCTGCTGCAAAAGATGTAGGTACTCCAGAGACCATCGGTGCCAAAAACTCTGAGTTATTTGTTGCAGCATGTCAAATCTGCTCAACCGCGAAGAGATTATTTCCCGGAAGGGGTACTCGGGCAGGGCGTTAAGCGGCTGGCCTATCAGGAAGTGGCCAGGGGTTAGAACCTCTAAATCATTCGGATCGGACGAGAGAGGACAGAGGGGCCGAGAGTTGAGGACTGCTTCAATTTTACAGAATACAGTGGCAAGCTCTTCAAATGTCAAAATAGTTTCGCCAATAACGCGACGGAGATGCGTCTTTGCAACCTTCACCACCGCCTCAAAAATACCGCCCCAGTGTGGGCAAGCCGGAGGGTCGAATTTCCACTGGATGCCCTTCTTGGACATCGCAGTAGTTAAATAGGTCCTGTTGCTAGACAGAAATTCAACGACCTCCTTCAAATACCTATCAGTACCCTTATAATTCGTTCCGCAATCCGACCGGATCAGGTCCGGTAAACCGCGACGCGATACGAAGCGACCCAGTGTGGACAAAAAAGCCTCCGTGCTAAGGGCACTTACAAGTTCTAAGTGAACAGCCTTAGTGGAGAGGCACACGAAAACGCACAGATAGGCCTTATGAGCACGCGCGTTACGAAGGTTAGAGGACTTGACGAGGAAGGGGCCAGCGAAGTCAGTTCCGACTCCCGCGAATGGTCGGATGGCCCTGACGCGGTCGGGTGGTAAGTCGCCCATCATCGGCTGTGATATGGGGGCCTTCAACTTATAACAAGATATGCACTTAAAGATGACGCTCCGAATGGTGCGTCGACCCGCCAAAATCCAAAACTCCCGCTGCAAAATGGCCGAAAGAGCGTTGCACCCAGCGTGGGCATTCTGAACATGGTAGTGAGTTACCAGCAACCGAACAAAGGCGCCGTCCTTTGGGAGCAGTAGAGGGTGTCGAGCCTCGTACGGCAGTTGAGAATTTTTCAAACGTCCGCCCACGCGAAGCATCCCCGAGTCATCCAGGAAGAGGTTCAGGCGGGCCAGCGCACCCTTGACAACTAAGCCCCGCTTCAAGGTATCAATCACGAGCTCGAAATGCTCCGCTTGGATCATACGGGTCCAATGCATCAAGGCTTCGCGCCGCTCGCTAGGGGACAAGGCGGAATCAGATATTCGGTTAGATGGGTCTCTCGAGTTGCGGACAAATCGACGCAACCAAGCAGTTACTCCCAAGAGCTTGTCGAGAGAGCTGTACCGTTCTAGTAAGGAGAGATCACGAGTGGGCTTATCCTTGACCACTCCTACTCGGGCTCGTAGGCCAGGCAATTCAATTGGTTCAGAGTATTTGTTCTGGGGCCAGAACGCCTGAGACTCAGTTAACCAGCCGGGCCCCCACCACAGCGGGTGATCAACCAAGTAGGAGGCTTCACAGCCACGAGAAGCACAGTCTGCTGGATTCAACTCCCCCTGGGACATGTCTCCACGTTAGACAAGTGGCAGAATTCTGGATTTGGGACACGCGATTCGACACGAAGACCTCAAGATTGTGAGGTGCCGCTCGGAGCCAACAAAGTACTATCTCACTGTCCGACCAAGCGTAGACGTCCGTAATGTCGATTACCGACTTCAAGGAGGAGTGAACGTGGTTGAGCAGTCGCGTGAGAAGAGCAGCTCCAGACAGTTCCAACTTAGGAATAGTTAAGCGGGACCTAATGGGAGCCACTTTGCTTTTAGCAAGTACGAGATGGACGGAAGTATGGCCAGAAGAGCTCACCGTCCGCAAATATACAACAGCAGCATAACCCTTCTCAGAGGCGTCGCAAAATCCGTGCAGGGTAACCCTGCATTTCCCTGGAGGGAGGAAGCACCTTGACATGGAGACCCGGTCGATGTCTGGAAGGGAGGACACAATTGAGAGCCACTCTCGCAAGAGAGCACCGCTTATAGGATCGTCCCAGCCCAACCCGGATATCCAGAGTTTTTGAAGGAAACACTTAGCCAAAAAGATGACCGGAGTAATCCAACCATTAGGATCGAAGGTGCGAGCTACAGTTGACAACACAGAGCGCTTGGTAATGATTTAGGGGGGGATCGAGCTTGACTCGATACGTGAAGGTATCCTGAACAGGCTGATATTGAATACCAAGCACAGTCAACAAATTAGGATTGTCAGGGTGCTCGAATAGATGAGGGTCTTGTTGATCCTCTCCTGGGAGGTCCTTCAAAATATGAGGGGAGTTCGACAACCATTTGCGCAGCTCATAACCTCCCGACTTCAGGATGGCAATCAATTCGTCTCGCAATACGAGAGCCTCCTCGACGGTGGAGGCACCCGTACAAATATCGTCCATGTAGACCGAGGTCTCCAAAATAGAAGCCCCCCGAGCGTATCTTAGGCGCTCTCTCTCAGCGAGTTCGAGGAGGGTTCGCATGGCGACATACGGGCTGGATCGGAGTCCATAGGTGGTGGTGTTCAACTCGAACACTTGTATCGGATCGCTGGGCTTCTCGCGCCACAGGATCAGCTGATATCGACGGTCATCACGGTGGACCACTGATTGTCGAAACATCATCCGAATGTCGGCTACAAAAACAACTTGATGCCGACGGAAGTGGGTCAAAATGTCGGATATGTCCTTGATCAATTTAGGACCAGAGTGGAGACACTGGTTCAGGGACACCCCATTGGACGAGGGGGCGGAGCCGTCGAAAACCACCCGAATCTTACTCCCAGGGGACTTCAAAACCGCGTGGTGGGGGAGGAAGTAGTGTTCATGTGATCGCCAGTCGAAATGAGAAGGTGACATGTGACCCAGCTCTTGATATTCGCGCATGAACTCGACATACTTGTCGCGAAAGGCTGTGTCGCGACGCATACGGCGCTCCATAGAAAGCAACCTCTTTTCGGCCATGGTCCGAGATTGGCCCAAAGGAGGCCGTGAGTCAAGAAAGGGTAAGCGGGTGACAAAGGGACCGTCGACACGGCGGCCGGTATTGTTCTGGTAGAACAACTCGCACTCACGGTCTAGAGGGTTGACTCGAGGCGCGTGTGGCGGCTCCTCAATTTCCCAGAACCGCTGGACGACGTCCGAAAGAGACACGCCCGCCACAGGGAGCGGGTCGGCTGCCTGATGCGGTGGAGACCACAGAACCGGTCCAAAGAAACTGTGCCCAAATACAGTGGACACGGCTGACAAGCCATCGGGCTGTAGGGCTCGTATCTCGCCTAACAGGATGAACCCCAGCACGTCGGCCCCCAGCAACAAATCTATAGGCCCAGGTTGGGACCATTGAGGGTCTGCCGGTCTCAAGCCAGACGTACAACAAACCACGCTATCATTTATACGGGCATTAGGGAGAAAGCCTACAATATCATCGAGGACATTTACCTTAACTAAGATGTGGAGGTGTTCGCTTGCAGGACCAAACACCAGCCTTGCTTATCCCCTAGGAGCAGGAGGCTCTGCACCTCCAATACCTACCATTGGACATGATTTAGAGCTCCAGGGGAGCCCTAGTCTTCCCACCAACCGAGTGGAGGCCACACAGCGTTGTGAACCTGAATCCAATAGAGCGCGAACAGTTAAGCAGTCGCCACTCGGGTTGTACACCTTCACGGCGGCCGTCGGCAATAGAACAGTTTGACAGGTGGACTGCGGACGGCTTAAAGGATCAGTGAAGGCGGCCGTGGTGGGAGCTAGGGCGGCAGTTTCCTAGCTGGAGCTGCCTTCGTCGGACCGGCACTCAAGCCGGGGGTCCGGAAAGCGGAATTCCGGCGGCATCTCACTGACCCGTGGATGAAAATCGCAGAACCGGCCGACCTGAGGGGCTTCTGGGAACCTTGGCCTGGAGGCCCTGGACAGCTTCGAGGTCTCAGGGAGCCCGTAGTAGCGGAACCGACCAAAAGGGGGGGGGGGGTGGTACTCCAGTCGCGGCCTCGCTGCTAATGGGGGTGAGAAGGATCTCCCTGACCGCTGAATGGCCGTGAAGTCCCTCTCGACCCTCCGAGGGGGGGTGACGAACCCCCCGCCCCCTGGGGGAAACGACCCCCCGACTGGTCGTAAGAGGAACCCCCTCCATACCCAGGGGCAGGGTCGTCGGGAGGAGAGCGACGAGCGTCACCTGTCAGAGGGGGCGGCTGGGCGCCCCCGCCCGTGGGGGATGAGGGCCCGGCAGAGCCCCGAGAGAAAGAGCCGTTCGCGCCCAGGCACAAAACGGCGTGGTGCTTGCCCTGGCAGTGCGGACAGGGCCGCTGGTGCGGGCAGTCTCGTTGGAGGTGCCTTTCTAAACATGAATAGCACCAGCGGCGCTCCCTGGCGATGGTTCGTCTCGCTGAGGCAGGCTTGCCTAATAACTTAGGGCACGACGTCACCCGGTGTTCTGCTGCTCTACAATAGGAGCAGGGGGGCGCCTTCCTGGCCACTAGGCCACTATAAGATGATAGGAGGGGGCGCCCTCTCGCAAGAGCACCACTCGGTCTGAGGGGGGTTGACAACGACTTGGCCGGGGGGTTTCGCCTTTCCCTGGTCACGGTTCGGTTAGCAGTCCGTAGATCTTCGGCGGTGCCCGCTGCGTTTTCAATCTGCCGGCACTGCTCCTCCAAGAACCGCAGCAGATCACTGAAGGGAGGAATATAGGAGGCGCCGTCTCCGCCGTACCTCTCCTCAAAATGGAGTCGAAGATCGAGAGGTAGGCGGGACAGCACAATATGGAGCAACAAAAAGGACCATTCGTCCACCGGCAAATCCAGCCGTCTCAACGAGTTGCAGGCCACCAAGACCGGATTTACGATGTCCGGTCGTAATCGGGCCCGGTCCTTTAGCAGCGGGAGGTTCAACAGGAGTTTGACGTGCTCGTCCGCAATTCGCCGTACGTTGGCATACCTTCCGGCCAGGAGGTCCCGAGCGTTCAGGTAGGCGTCGTCCGACACCTTCAAATGGCCGACGACGCCCAAGGCCTCCCCCTCTAATGAGGCCAGGAGATACGCCATCTTCTGGCTTGGTGTTAAATACCTCCGGGCATCTACCAGGCTGTCAAAAAGTCCCACAAACGTTAACCACTCGGAGAGGACCCCGGAGAACCTTGGCAGGTCCAGAGTGGGAAGTCGTCCCAACAGCTCCGGGTGAGTGGGCTGCTTCCGAGGGGACTCGAGCAGGACACCCAGCCGAGCTTCACGCGCGTCACTAGCCTGCTTGGCCTCTGCCTCAATCAGGTCATCCGTGAGAGCAAAAAATTGCTCATAGTCGGAAAGACAGGAGTCTAGGACTCCCTGTTCCGCTCCCGAAGCCATAATCTCGGAGCATGCCTCCTCCACTACGGCCCTTCGGGTCATGACTTGCCCGAGCCGCTTCTCCAAGCTATGGATTCTATCTGGTCTCCCTATCAAGCTGTGAGCATTCGCAGCCCAGCGCAGTTCCGCTTGTAAGCGAAGCGTCGGTGACCGGTGTGAAGGCATCATTACAAGGTACGATTATCACCGTACAAATTACTTTAATTTAAATTTAGTACAAATTACTTTACACAATTAGTTTAATTATCACAATAAAAATAATACAATACAAAATACTATTTATCCAATCAGTAAATTATACTACGCAATTAATTTAATTAGTACAATTACGGTTCGTCCTCACGATTATTATAACGAGAGTACAATAATTCCTTACCACCACGGCTTACGGGCGTGGCTCAATTCTAACACTTAACAAAGTAAGCGCCAGATAAAGTAAATAAAAAACTCAAAAAATACGGTTACTACACGATTCTATACACCGATCCTATGCTAACAAATAACAAGCGAATAAAACAAATTATTATTACGTATTGCAACAAACACAACCAGCAGCCACGTGGTTACAACCGCTATCTTGCTACCAACTTACGTATTGCGCTGGGAGACTACGCTACTCCTCTCCTACCAAAACGTTACGTATTGAGCTGGGAGTGGTTTCAAAACCCATCAGGAAAACCACGCACTGCTACCAAATGTTACGGCCTCTAGTTACCCGGGCAAGGTCGTGGGACCCGGGCCCATCGGGGGTTCCACTCGACGAGTAACAGGAGGTCGGCCTAAATGGCTTGTGGAATATTACACGTTAGCGGTAAAAAAGGGAACCAACAAAACTTACCTATTTCTTCGAAGTAGGGTCAACCCTAGGAAGATTCAGGTGTAAGTGTGGGCGTGCTTGACTGTGTTGTGTGGTGATTGTGTTAAATTATGTAACCTGACTTCCCGCTGGTTGCAGAACCGCCGATCCCAAGGCTTCACCTTTATTCTTTATATCGAAGTGGCAGTCCGTCACAAAAAATTTAAGAATCTAGGAAATTACACTCGTTTCTCACTTGTTAATTGGAGTCAAGTCAATTTTCATTAGGTTAATCCAATAAAATCCAACAAGATTTAACCGAACTCGCGTTACAACAAACTCGACCTTTGTGAAAAATGCAATATCACCGGGCCGCGTTGCAAACAACTCAGGTTCGCGAAGTATAGGCGTCAGAGGCAGCGGGCGACTAAGCTATTAACACGACGCGCAACTACTCAGTTCCACGCTCTGCGGCAAGTGTTCGCAAAACCGCCGACGCCGGCGCGGCCGGACGCCGCACCAGCCCGCACCCCCCGCGCCTCAGCCGTCAGGCTCGCCTCCCGCTCGACCCGAGCGCCGAAGCAGGCCGCCAAACGTTAAATTAGGCCTAAACAGTTACAGTAGATAGATAGATAGATAAAAGCGTTTATTTGTTTCTCTAATCACACGCGTAAATTCAATGACTAAACTA
>CAJQZP010001422.1:0-13788 GCA_907164705.1 Parnassius apollo | reverse complement strand
GGAACCCTAATAAAAACTAAGAAAAAGTTGGGGCTTTATTTTTTGTAGATTTACGGTGAATAACGAGCATACAGTCCACCTGAAGGGAAATGTATGCTGTGGTCTAAAGACATCTACATCTATTCTCCATTAAGAATCGATATAATGCGTTGTCACTGTTGAAGGCTAAGATAGAATGCCTCAATTACCATAAAAATTGTCGAAATACAGCAGTATTAAGTAGCTTTTTTTAAGCTGGTATTCTTCGATAGCGTGGCCACTTCAACCTTTGCGTGCTAAAACCATAAAACAGCTGCAGCATGACTCTATCGTGGTCCTTCGATACACTAGAACTTTGTCTTGAGCCGACTACAGAACCTGTGTTTTAACTGTTCTAAGCCAGTGCTTGACTACTATCCCGTCTGCTGGTAAGTGTTGGTGCAACTGATGGTACAGTGAAAATACTTTTCTCTCTGGCCTTGAAGGCTCACATTATAGTCGGATTAAATCCAAACGTCGCGAAGATGTAAACGACTTGAAGGTAGACTTTTATTTATTGAACGATACCTACTTTAAATTAAGAAATAAATAGAAGGGATGTAAAACGTGTTATGAATTGCTTATTTGTAAAACAATCAATTTGATATTACCCTTATAAGTTGGTGGAAGAGAAGGGGTGCGCTGACAGTCGATTGGCAACGTGAAGTCACACTAGAGATGAATGATATGAAATTAAAGTAAAACGAAAATTCATAATTTTCCAACGTAGCGTCAAACGCATGCAAAATTGCTAAACTTCAGAAATTCAAACAATTGTTAAACTTGTCACAGTAATTAGTTCGTTTACACTTCAAGTGTTAACGTGAAATGAAACAAGTTTAATATTCACGATATATTCTTATGTAATATATTTTTTTAAATCATTGTTGCATATTCTGACATTGCGCGCAATACGTTACATTACCCGTTATCGCTTAAAATATGGTTCGTTTAAGCGATAACGGGTAATGTAACGTATTGCTTTAAAGTATAATTTTCCTTTCATTTCTGAGAGCCTATGTTATGTGGTCATAATATAGGCTCTCAGAAATGAAAGGAAAATTATACTTTAGAAGCAGGACAGTATGTTGCCTAGTACATTGTTGGGCAGATACCTCCCTTAGTTCATCATTACAGCCCTTCACAAGTCCACTGCTGAACATAGGCCTCCCCCCAAGTAATGCCACAAAAGCACGGTCCTGAGCCACCTGCATCCATCGACTTCCTGCATGTCTTACCAGGTCGTCACTCCATCTAGTGGGGGGTCGCCCTACACTACGCCTACCGGTACGAGGCTGCCACTCGAGAACCTTTCTTCCCCATCGGTTATCGGTTCTTCGAGCTATATGGCCGGCCCATTGCCACTTCAGCTTACTAATCCGTTGGGCTATGTCGGTCACTCTGGTTTTACTGCGGATATCCTCATTTCTGAGTCTATCACGCAGTGAAACTCCGAGCATAGCCCTCTCCATAGCTCGCTGAGCGACCTTGAGCGTCCTCATACGGCCAACGGTGAAGGAATGAGAAATAATAAAGTAGTAAGTAAGCCGTCACACTTCGTTACTGGTGGTGGACTTCAACTGAATTCAAAATATTTTAATTTCATACAAGGATGATTACTCAAGATGTCTTCATTCAGACGTATGCAGTATGCACTGTTGTGTTCCAATGTGAAGATTATAGAGTACAATATAATAGAATATTTTTATTCAATATGTTACAAATAATTTTAATTGAATGTCATTTTACTTTTACTACTTTTTTCAGAAAGATTCAGTTCTGGGAAGAACCCTTTTGTTTTTTTTTTGATCCAGATTTTCGGTTTAATAACAATCTTGAAATAATACTAGTTTTTACGGAATTTATCGCGTGTATTTAACTTTTTAATTACCCAACGTTTCGAACGCTTTACAGCACTCATGGTCACGGGCAGGAGTGAATTGAAGAAAGTTTTAACGACGTTTGACTATAATTTTTGCATGGAAACATTAAATAAACGCAAAATTAGTAAATATAATGAATGCAAAAACAAACATATAGAAAAATATCAAAAATTAACGAACAAGTCAAATGTCAAACATCTGAATCAATGCCAGAACCGAAAGCAACCATTGACAAACACAGATCATAGATTAATCGCGCTCTATAATCTGTCAAAACAAACACTGGATGATGCAACAATTAGGGTTTTATCCAAAGGCCTCAACTTTGCAATTACACCCCGCAAATTACCGTACGAAGAAATTATCTGTAGTGTCGAGGACTGTTTATTTAAAAACAATATGCAGAAAGAAGATTTGGAGGCGATACGTCAAGACATCTCGTTTATGTTATGTAGATGTTCAGTGCCTAAACCGAATCTTCCCAAAGACGAATTTATAGCGTTAAAGAACCAACGCAATAAACACGAACTTACGATTCTCCGCGCAGATAAGGGAACGCCACGGTAGTCATGGATACGTCAGATTATAATTCTAAAATACAGGAACTTTTGTCGGATGTAAGTACTTATAAAAAGGTTAAAAACGACCCAACAAATAACACACTAAAAACAACTAGTGACCTCATAAAGAAACACTCCGAAAAAATTAAATCTCGACCTAAAATGGATAATACCTACGTGCGCCAAATCACCAAAATTGTATGGGTTACCAAAAATACACAAGCCCAATGCTCCATTACGTCCCATAGTGAGCCAAATCGATTCACCAACTTACAGATTGGCTCAACACTTAGCGAAAATACTCTCACCTCTCAGGGGACATACAAGAGCACACATAAAGGATTCCTACCATTTTGTCAGCGAGATTAAAGACCTACATCTGGCAGACAATGAAACTATGGTCAGTTTTGATGTGCAGTCATTGTTTACATGCTTACCTGTTGAAGACTGCATCTCAATTGTAACTAGAAGGTTGGAAGAAAACAACATGCCCGTAGAATATGCAGTATTACTCAGGCACTGCCTTACATCTGGCTACCTATTGTGGAAGGAGGAGTTCTACAAGCAAGTAGATGGTGTGGCGATGGGCTCACCTGTATCTCCCATTGTCGCCGACATATTCATGGAAAATTTTGAGGAGAAAGCCCTGCTTAGTTCTCCCATAAATCCAAGGTTCTGCAAGCGGTACGTAGACACTTTCACAATTCTACCTTTAGATAAAGTAACTTCATTTTTAGACCATCTTAACTCTATAAATTCTAAAATTCAGTTCACAATGGAGTTAGAGGCAAACAATTTCTTAGCTTTTCTAAATGTGTTAGTAATTCGGAATCCGATAACACCTTGAGCCATACTGTGTATAGAAAAAAGACCCATACAGATAGATATTTAAATGGTGATTCTCACCACTATCCTTCACAGTTAGCTACCGTGGGTAAATCTTTGTTTCAGAGAGCACGAGGGATCTGTGACAGTAAACACCTGGCTGCAGAGCTCCACCATGTCAAGCAAGTTTTGCATGACAACAAGCTTCGAGTCCCGCGCCTACGTCACAGTGAACGAGTGAAGCCGGCCACAGTCGAGCGTGTACCTGCTGTACTGACATATGTTAGAGGAGTCACTGACAAGATTGGCTACATCTTGAAGCGCGCTTCCATCAAAACATACTTCAAGCCGCTGAAGAAGATTGGTCAGTTTTTACCATCGGTCAAGTGTAATGTCCCTCTGCAAGATGCAGGAGTGTACAAGCTTGATTGTGAATGTGGTCTCTCCTACATAGGACAAACTAAAAGATCAATAAAAACCCGCGTTAAAGAACATATAGCTGATGTGAAGAATCGACGCTCCGGGAAGTCTGCAGTCTGTGAACACGTACAGGATCGCCCCCGTCACTACATCAGATTTGATAGACCGCAGATCCTCGCTAAAGAACACCGATTCCTTCCAAGGATGATTCGCGAGGCTATTGAAATCAAAAAACATCCTAATTTCAATAGAGAAGATGGCTGCGTGCTACCATCTGCTGGGGATCCTATAATAAATAAAATTAAATCCCAACCCAAGCATACAACTGCAAGAATTCAAAATACCATAAGTTCATACTGCATAGATCGGAACAAAAGTTAAATTTTAATCTATGGTAACCGCGGTTAACTATGACATATGGACGTTGAACATCTCAGTCCTGCCCGTGACCATGAGTGCTGTAAAGCGTTCGAAACGTCGGGTAATTAAAAAGTTAAATACACGCGATAAATTCCGTAAGAACTAGTATTATTTCAATGTGTAGTGTTCGCGTAAATATAAGAAATTATTAATAACAATCTGTAAAGTATTTCATTTAAAGTCTTCAGAGGTGACAACGCTTCTGTAGCCTGGAGTAGCGAACACCAACAGGTAGAATTGTTTGTTACGTCAATTTTACTAAAAACAATCCTCACAATGATTTGTTTTTGATTTTCTTTACCTATGAATAGCTACATGGTAAGTTAGCACTCAAAACTGCGACTAACAATGTATATGCTACCGACAGGGGTAGAACGAAAGTTGTTCGGGTACCTAGTTCAAATTTACGATGTGCGCTTATCCCATGAGCTACGACGGCTACTTTACACGATTTATTATTATACTAAGGCCGTGGGGAAAAAAGAAACCTCTAGCCAGACCCGCTATGAAGACCGTGTTATATAAGTCATAAGGTTACTTATTACACTAATTTAAAAGGAAAGTATAGTAACAGCCTGTATATAAATAAGAGTCCGCCGCCGCTGTAGTAGAACTATGTTTATGTTGAGGTGTGACTCTTTTTACCAAAGCTGTATGAGGAATATGAGTCGCGTTCTGTCTGTCTTTAGACCACAGCAGACGTTTCTCACTAACAGAGGATTTAAGGAGGACTATAGAATTGTAATCTAGTAGCTAGCCACACCGCCTAGTAAATTGTGTATTATCTCTATGGATTCACACAAATCCCTTACCTATATCTATATTACTCGCGTACTGCACACACATCTCCAGTTTTTTGTGTGTACACATTCCTCTCCCCGCTAAGCCCTTTTCCTTGCATGCACTCCACGAGGCTAGAAAAATGAACTAATATTATTGGCGAATTTGATCCTGCATACTAGTAAATAACTGTATTTATACCAACTACAAGCAAGGAGAACCAGGTTTCAGAAGAGTTACCGTCAATTAGGAAACAATTGTATAAGGCATTGTGCTAACTGCACTTACGAAAGCGGTCTACTAACAAAATTACATTTGCTACATACTTTACTGCATCTTATACAAAGCCCGTAAAACTGCTCGAGTTCGCAATTAAAGCTTTGTTATAAGACGCATTGCCGGTAATCTACTAGACTGTGGAGAATTTTAATAAAATCTGATTATTGGTAATAGAATGATGTGTCGATCATTCATTTCTAGTGAACTGATCGTTAGTTCAAGTATTGATTCGTCGTACTGCATTTTGTTCAGAACTTTAAAACTGAAAAAAATTCTAACTTAAAGGGGGACGCCCATTTTCGGCCATGGAACGCCCAACAATGTGCATTTGTTAAAAAATTATATCTTTATTTATGGTTATTAATCGCGGTATTCATTTATCCTCAAACAATGGGAATATTTTTGCACAAATTAAAAGTACCGGAAACATAATAATAAAAATTAGGTAAATCATTATGTCATTAGTTTGTGAATAAAAAAAAGTGTTGCCAATCACAAAACACATTTAAAAAAATCGATTCTCTTTTTCGATCGATTATTTACGGTGTCATCATTACAGTGCTAATAAAATTTTTAAATAATTATGATGTTACGATAATTAAACAACGAATTACTAGCTGATTTCCAATGAATTCTTTAGAGAATAACAAATGCTACGGCACAATTTAACTGTTAATCTTAACCGATCTTCTTTGAAAACAGATAAGAACTGTTATTCTTATCTGTTTTTAAAGAAGATCGATTAAGTTATTCTTATCTGTTTATAACAATACATTTAAAATAGAATCATGTTATGATAACGAAACAAGTTAATTTCCAGCTGATTTACCATGAATCCTTTAACCTTTTGAGCGCCAAAGTCGCCTATACTTGACCAACACCTGCGGGCCCTGAGCGCCAACGACGTCTATAGTTGACAAAAAACCCGGCTCCGAAAAATATGAAATATAGATATTGGAAAATTATTACAGGTATTTTAATTCTACACTCCTCAAAATAGGAATAACCCAGCAACATGTGAGTATAAAAAACAAGTCTTCTAGAGCCACAAGTACTAAGAAACATTGAACTAATGAAAATGGATTTTTATCTAAGCAAATACTATGTCCAGCACGCCAAAGTCGTCTATGGTTGACCGCTAGTGTCAAACGCGGGAGGCATATATTTCTTGAAAACTATCCAAAATTCAGCTCAATGGTGTTTTTTTTCTATTATTATTGATATTTGAATAAAATTAAAGGTTAGAAACATATAACTATAATTAGCTACATGAATAAAGAAATGTTATCAGATTATCTTCGCATAATAAAAAGTGATCAAGGATAGACGACACCCTGATGACGTCATAAGTGATTACCGAGAAAAGTAGAGCAATGCAACATGAACGATTCCTCAGAACTCATTCGGATTTTGGAAAGCGTCGATGATGATGAATTTTGATTTTTGATTGATGAATTGTGATGAAATGTTTATTTATTCCATGACCAAGATTTTAGTATTATAAGGCTGATTTACCTAGTGCGAATAATTATATACAATTGTTGATTAATGAATAATTATGTACCTTTTTTAATAATAATACAAAATTACAATTAATGTTTTTTTACTTAGGGTGTGAAGAGCAATTTTTCATTTTGTGTTGTGCCATTTTCTTTCTCAGTCTCAAAATCATCTAGCAGAATCAGCATCATATCAAATCCCCATTTTCATAAGAGTGTAAGACTTTTCTTCTGTGCGTCACTTGACCTACGCCTTCCCCGACACATAAAATATTATGAATCGATGTCTGTATATTTCGGTTAGATCGATTTTGAAATCGATACACAACATTCTAAGAATGTTTAAAAAAGGAAGGTCAGCTACGCCGTTGTCGTCTAGTCGTGACAGTGTTGTCATTAGGATGGAGAGTAGTGCTGTGGTTTACTACTATTTTATTGTTATTGTTTGTTTTTTATTTATGTTTATATGTACAAAGTACATATATAAAAAGAGTGGATGACAGCACAAGATTAAATAAAACATACAGTTTATAAAGAGTCATTTATAGCATAAAAAACCAACAAAAACAAGTTATTTTACGTTATCGATATATCAACTCTTGGCAACACTATTTTGTTTTGGCGCTTTGGCGTACAGGACACGGTAATGCGTTTTTTAGCGTGGCGCTCAAAAGGTTAAAGCTAAACAAAACGCTACTGCACAATTTAACTGTTCTTAAAAATACATTTCAAATAGCATTTAAATAAATAAAGAAAAATATATTTTAAAAAGTGTGCAGAACTTAAAGCACCTCAAAGATTGTTTTTTAACGATATTATTAATCGAATAAAAATCGATATCTTTTCATCTATTTTTTGTCAGTTAAGTGGCAACATCGAGTCTGACAGCTAGGCCCTGTCATGGAATGAAATCACAATTCAGTTCATATTTCACAACTATATCTATACCTATATAAATAGTCACATGTAGAATTCATTTGCGTGTTTGTTTTTATTTTTGTGAATTTGTTATCGAAGTAACGAACTAGCCTTCAAATACGACATCCAACTAGCGAACAGGAAAATTCACCAATTAATAGTCATGGACATGTATGTATCAGCTGTGGCAAGTCACTTTTGAGAATAAGATCACACACATTGTTTGGGTCTGATTCTCCACGTGAGGAACTCATAAGGAATGAAATTGCCCATCAAATTGCACCACGTGATGTACTTATTCAACATTTTTTTAATTTATTAAGTGTTTGGGCTCATATCTGATAGTGATACATGTTTTTACTCTGATTACATCCACACAAACTATATCTGACAAACATACAAGCTTATTTATAACATGGCGATAAGATTAGCTTGTCACCACCAGATAGACTGCTACCGTTTTTACCAACTATCAAGTAATGAGACAATTGATTTTTCATTGTTTTTGGACTACTGGTAGTTTTTAAGTGCTTAATTATTAAATAATATAGGCCATTAAGTCTGCTTTTGTGCAGTAACAATTAACTTGATAAATATTTTATATGTATTTGAGTTTAAAGGAAACAAATCTATTTTATTTTTATTTAGTTCACTTTTTCACTTTTTTATTTAATATTATTTCAGTTGCCATCGTCATCTAGTGTGTGTCATAATTGTTGGCGAAGGTTTGATAGAGCAGCATCACATTCAACTGCAGAACGGGAACCATCTGAATCATCTAGTTCATCCTCGTTGCAATCTGAAGTCGGTAATGTATTGCACCCATATTCAAACATTCTAATTTCAATAGAGAATGAAGCTGGGTATTTCCACCTGCTTGGGACACTGTAATTAATAAAATTAAAACTAAACCCAAGCATACCACGCAAGACTTCAAGACAGTAAGTTCATTCTGCGTAGATCGGACCATAAATAGTTATTAAAAAGCTGAAGTTACTCCAAGTTAACACTGATTTCGGTACACCAGTCACCTCAATCCCCCATGACCATGTGTGCTGGAAAGCACCCGAAAGTCGGGAATTAAAAATCAAAGAAATTAAATGCGATAACATCGGTAAAATTAGTTGTTAAAAACTGTATTTGTGAAAATAAAAACTTTTATATCTTAAAATTCCCGACTTTTTTTTAAACCAATTTCTTAACCATTTCATTCCTTTAATTGTATATTATCATATCTATATGCTTTTATATGTGGGCACCCATGGCCGAAATGTCTATGAAGAGTGGGCATTCCTCTTTGCGGTAGAGACTGTTAGTTCGTGAGATCCAAATGCAGTGAAGATCCTACAGAAACTGTATCCGCGTTTAGTCTTCACTGCCGGTACTTAAATGGCTGGTTGTTTTCTCGCTCAAAGCCTAAATATAGGCATTTAGCGAGGAAACGCATGTACGCAGTTGTTTCGTGTGGTGAGTGAGGAGAACTGGAGACGTTGTGTACTGGAATGTATCGTATCGAAATGTATTGTACATTCCATCTTAGTTCTCAGGGGTAACGACGCATGTGCAGTTTAATTCTTAATTGAAGACAAATGCTTGTACTAAATATAACACAACCAATAAACAATTTCAGTATTTATTTTAAGAAATAAAATTTCTCTTCCACACGTCTTTATTCACATTTGCCATTCAATTTCGAAGCAATAAAAATTCAATCTAAATTCCGCAACTTGATTACTTAAGTAGTAATTCGCTCTTTCCTTTAATGCGATCAGTTTGAATGTTTAACTAACAGTTAAAACGTTTACTTTTGACCTTGTAGTGTCGGTGTTTGAATACTCATCAAAACCATATCATCGCGTGGATGTCGTAAGAGGCGACAGGGAAAAAATCAGGAGATGGGCAGCAGTTTCTTTCTAGTAACGATTTAATTAATAAATTACGATTGCGAACCCGATTGCCACGCGTGGCAACCATGTCAATCTATGGGGGAGGTTTGTGTTCAACAGATAGGCTGTAACGGCAACGGTAAAAAGCTTTAAACTACAAGATTGACTCGACGAAGCATACTTGGTTTAGGTAGTTCGTCTGCTTTTTTTTAAACAGGTTTGGGTAACAAAAATGAAAATTCATTTCATCTGATATTTTTAGAACTCTGTTCATATTTAAAACTTCGTCTCACGTATTATTTGGTTTAAAATTGTGAATACTTATAAAATATTTAAAATATAAGCGAGCTATTTCATAAAATGTCTTATAAATAAAGTAGAAGTTCTCTCAGTCACGTTAGCCTTTAAACTAGTGCCGCATTTAAAACGACTTTTGCGCATTTTATGTATATGGAATTTAATGCATTTTCCGACGAGTAAGGAATATGAGATTTAAATTGTACGTCAACATCTTTATATGAAAATTACTGTGATATAGAATAAGCGTGATATAAACTGAAACCTTATAATATAATTGTTTTGTCTGAGTTACCGCTTAAAACTTTAAAATTAGTGTATTCAGAGTGTTTTCAGAGTATTTTTTGGCATTTCTTAAGCAAGAAATGGTTATTAAGAAATACATGCAACATTTTATTCTACATCTTTATGTTTGTTTCATACGTATGTACGTAGTAGAGCTACGAAGCACATTTGCGTCAGCACAACCGAGGAATAACCACGCTCTCACGGAATTCCAGCCTAATATAGCTGCTTAATGCTGATGTGTTGCGTTTGCTTATTGTAAAGAACCGGAAACCTTTTTACTGGGAACGATGCGTTCTCTATGATTTCCCAGGGATGACAACGCATGTGCATTTTGGTTTTAAATCAAGGATAGATGCAGGTGTATATACATAGCATGCCGATACCATTACTCGTAAGTGGGCTAGTTTGTCGTTCTTATTGTAAAAAAAAAACGTAAGCTATTTATATTATTTTAATTTATATATAAAGAGCGAAATCTATAAAAATAAATAGTTAATGTTGAATGGGAGTCTACGATACAAAATCATCTAATGTGGGTACCATAGGCTACAATTTTTGATTAAAAGCTGTTTTAATAAAATCGTAACGTCACCGATTTGAAGCTGCGATTAGAGTCTTGCACATTAATATTGTGAAACTAATATAAAACGTAAAATAAAAACTTTAATTAGGTTTTGTATGAGGATCGATGAGAACGTAAAGACCGAATAAAAGAGGACAAATACAATTGTCTCATACACACTGCCTGTGAAAATATATTATTATGTTTCAATTTATATTTGAAGTGGTTTGCATAAAAGTAATTTAATTCTAAAAAAACACCGTCTTAGTCGTTTCCGTAATCAAAGAACGCGGGAAATCTTAACGTTTCTTCAGTTAATTTTATCTTATTTAATTCAAGAACATTTTAACTTTTGTTAATTTGGTACTACGACGTATTTAGTAAGAAAGGTCTAAGAAAAACGTGAATTCAATTGTTGTAATAACCTATATCACTGTAGATACCTCATATGCTAAAATCCATCATGACGTATAGACTACAGAGCGTGCTCTAGAAATAGAGTTTTTGTTCTCAATACCGCTATCCGCTTCACCGCTCGATGTTGCTGGTGTTCGTCCAATCATTTCGTTCTTCTTGTTCGTTTTCTCAGTTGCTGACCATTGTGGCATTGTTAAGAATAGTTTTAGAAACTCAACTCTGCTATAAATGAAAACCTTTTTGTACCCTATTCATCCGCATACGTTCAAACGCTTACAAAATTATTGAAGTGAAACTTTTTAATCAACGTAGCAGAGAAATTTTGTACGGCATTAAAAATGAAAAACCTCATGTTTTCTTGTAACGTTTCCTTGTAACGTATCACCGCATGAGTACACTATCATTATGTAAAATAACAAATAAAAGAAGAATTATATTTCGTAAAGAAGTTTCACTTCTTACGTGTATACGTTAGGTACGCAATTATACGCACATTTTTTTCTAATAAGCGTAATTGATGTAGCTTATTTAATAACTTCTTTATTATATTCATAATACTATGATTAATATTTTATTACTTTAAGACTGCCCCGTCAGTTAAGTGGTCGTAAACCAAAATCAGTTATTGAACTTTTCTGTCAAGAAATTCGTGCTAATTGAACAGTTTTGTATTTAATTGTAATTCTAGTTATAATATTTTTTTACACTTACTCATAATTCTTTTGGAACTAATAATAACAAGAAAAATAACTCTTTAGAAAATAATTTAGGTAATTTGAATAACTTCACTAGTTTATTTCTACTTCACTACTAAAGAGGACGCGCCTTTCACTATATTTACCGGTACGAGGCAACCACTCGAAAGCTTCGTTTTCTAAAGGTTGTCGATTTTTGCTCACGGAATATCAGCCTAAAATAACAGCATAAGCATTTCGATAATAACTATACATCCATCTTATTGATACTTAAGGGTTATAGCACATAATGTGCATTTTGATATTAATGGAGGATATTTGTAGATGCGGATGGGTCACAGCATTCACACACACAGAACACAGACCACAGATGTTGAGTGGTTGTTGTAGCCCATCGACATCCACATCTATCCTCGATTAGGAATCACAATGCAGATGCGTTGTCTACCACGAGGACTTAGATGGAATGCCTCTTTTCCAGTTAAAAGATTCTCTGGTTCTCTACACTCACCATACGAAACACAACAGCAGCATTAAACTGCTATTTCACGCTTGTATCCTGTGAGAGCGTGCTTCTTCCCAGGTCAAGCCGACCCGTTCGTGCTACAACTATACTACTACTGTAGCTGCAGCATGTGAAGTTCATGTAATCATCTTTATTTGTGTAATATAAAAGATATTAGAGAAGTTGTTTAAATTCCATCTCATTATTATTATATAAGGGTGCTCAGCTGAAATGAGACAACGGGAATATTAATTTTTTTAAATTGAATTAAACTATTTTTAAAAAGTTACAAATTTTAATCTAATAGATACATTACATTGATACTACGGGTATTTAACTCCAAACGTCTGTAATTATATAACAATTATATGTTCGCGTATAAAACGAACCTTGGAAACTATGCAATTTTCTACCGTTTTGGGCAAACTTAATGCTCGGCTAACAATTTTACTTTAGCAAAATGATTATAAGAAATAATTTAAGAAGAATTTTAAATTCACGTGAACAGTACACATTGGATAAAACTAATTTTACGGATATTACCGCATTTAATTTTCTTAATTTTAATACTCGAAAGCTGCTTTCCAGCACCCATGGTCACGGTGGACTAGGGTTTGGGTTCCGGGACGTCTCGTGTCTCGAAGTTCTGGGACTTTTCGTAATTCTAGTTGTCTCGAGTCCCGGGACTTTCGGGTCAAGACTTGAGACGAGACAAGATTGTTGAAATTGTTATGTAATAATTTTAATTTTCAAATAATTGAAGGAGCCTAGTTAGCTAGGAGCTAGTTAAATGAATAATTACTTGGTCTACCACGTAGCTACTGAGCACAGAACAATAAGTGCGTTTGCCGCGCTGCCATCATGCGGCCATATTAGTTATTCTGTGACGTTTGGATTATGATTGTGTCTGTGTCAGTTGAGTCCACTGACCTCTCTATATATACAAGTACGCTGGACTGGCTATACCATACAAAATTTGTCATAGCGTTTATAGATTTTTCATAAAAAATTTGGCAGTTGTTTGTCAAAAATTTCGTCATCGATATTTATACACTACGCATTAGATTTCGGATTTCGAACACACACTATATGCAAACAAACTGTTCTGCAATCGCATGATCGTTTGTCCCCTCTTGCCCCTCTTATATAAAAAATCGAAATACCTCGCCTGGCTGCACGATCGTCACTCACCTTCTAAATTTCGTATACCGCTGGCACTCCCTAAAATCAACTTTTAAACATATCATAATATATCCATTGGCTCGAAAGCGGGAAAATGAGGAAGACTTATTTTATTTTTGGTTTGGCGCATTTACGTGTGTCAAAAATATCATAAGTTAAAACACAGTGCAACGGTTAAATTAGCTATTGTAGTATATTTAACATGTGCGAATTATGAGGTCGTGAGTAATAGACGAACGCTCACTTTCGAGCATTTATCATCCTAATACTTATAAAAAAAATTGATTGCCATATTGGTGTTTACCCGTGGTTCTTTGACGGAACACTGTTGGTCCCTAAGAAATAATATCGATA
>CAJQZP010001421.1:0-60049 GCA_907164705.1 Parnassius apollo | reverse complement strand
TCATTAAATCATAAAAAAATTACATGCGCGAAGCAACACACAGTCAGCGCCATCTATGATCGCGCTTAGGAACTAAAATATCTAAACAATTAGTCTAGTGTTCTTAACCACGATTGCCGAACATGAGGTACCGCATTTGAATTCCGGGTCAAGCCAAAATTAATTATTGAGCTTTTATACCAAGAAATTCTCATGTCATGTCGGGTGACCGTTCCATCAGACTATGAGAGTAAAGGAATAAAGAGTGCATGGTGGAGCCACGTGTTTAAGGCTGCCGAAAATCTAGTTCCCCGGTCAAACCTCAAACCTATTACGCGAGATATTAACTAAAGTGGACTGTATATGCGATTGCTTCTACGCTTACGTAAAGCGACTACTATAGCATGCGGTACAATGCACTCGCTCTTCCCTAAACTAAACTATTACTTGTCGAATCGATGAAAGGAATCCTGCTTGACTAGGAAAAAAAAAACACAGATAGGAGCGGGTTAAACTATTAGCAAGCAGGTATAATTAAGGAATATTGACTCACCGGGGTTTCTTCTTCCTGTCGATCACTATAGCGGCGACTTCTGGAACACTCCGGAGAGAGGCGGTGCGCGACGATATCTCACACGAGGTGAGGCGGGTTCCTGGAGCTCGACTGCTTCCAGGCCAAAGCGGTTTCCACTAGTGAGGTGTTTCCAAACGAGCGCGCGGGAAGAGGAGGTTGTAGTTCAACGACGACTGCGGCGGGAGAAGAGGCTCGCGCATCGGTCGCGCGTGTCTTATATATCCTCGGCTCGGGTGATTACGCGATGTTCTAGAATCGTCTTCTTTTCCCCTCCCACCCCACCACCCCGATGTGTCGATAGGAGGGTACGAATGATATTGTTTGGAAAGGAAATAATGATTCTACAAGTTCCTACCGTCAAAATAAAAAACGCGAATGGTTTTCCGCGCAACCATCTCCCCCGCCCTTGAAGGATTTCCTTCAAAAAAAATAACTAAACAACTAGAGCTAAGATCGACTAACAAATAACTAACTAACGCTAAGATTACCTAAATTAAACTACAATTTCAGTCTAGAAAGCTAATTTAAATTATGGAAGAGGCAAGGGGCACAAACGGATAACAGGACGTAGGTAAGACCCAACCGTGGTCTTAACGCGAGCTATCCTAATTACTCCGTCGGAACCGGGAAAGACCTCCTCGACGATTCCTAACGGCCAGTGGAGAGGCGGCGTATTCTCCTTAGTGAGCACAACTACGGTTCCTACAGCTAAAGGCTCTGTCGCTGTGTTCCACTTTTGCCGAGACTGCAAAGTATGCAAGTATTACATCCTCCATCGTTTCCAAAACGATTGCACTAACCGATCTAATAATTTGTGGCGTGTGGAAATGCTAAGTCTGTTCTCATCCATATCCGCGGCGGGCAGATACCTTAGAGGCGTTAAAGTCAAAAAATGTGCTGGAGTTAGAGCCAGCGGTTCCGAGGGGTCACTAGATAACGTCCGACAAAGTGGGCGGCTATTCATTACGCATTCAATTTGAGCGAGCACCGTACTTAGCTCTTCGAAGGACAAAATTTGATCTCCTATTACTCGGTATAAGTGGCTCTTTAGACTTTTAATATTAGTCTCCCAATTGCCCCCCAAAATGACTCGCGGCTGGGACGTTCAGAGACCACTCAATGCGGTTCTCGGCTAGAATGTGAGCGAACTCCGAATTATAATACTTGCTAGCTAAGAGCTCGTGTAGTTCCGATAGAATACGTTTTGCACCGACGTAGTTCGTACCGTTATCCGAATATAATTTACTTACAGGGCCTCTGCGCGATAGAAATCTTTTAAATGCACCCATAAAGCCTGCTGTGCTTAGATCACCAACGAGTTCTATATGCACTGCTCGAGTAGTTAGACATACGAAAATGCAGACGTAAGCCTTTGTGGATCTTATACCACGCCCGCGAGTGAGCGTGACCTTAAACGGACCAGCAAAATCAGACCCGGTGTGCGTGAAGGGCTTTACCGATTGTATCACTCTACAAGATCTAAGTTCCGCCATTTCCGGAAATGACGGCTTGGGGCGTGCCCGAAAGCAAGCTATACATCTGTGCACCCGATTGCGTATTAAACTACGTGCAGAAAGAATCCAATAATTCTGACGCAAGATCGACATCAATAAATCGGGGCCAGCGTGCGAGTTCAATTTATGATGATAATCGACTAATAAGTTCATGATATGGTCTTTACGCGGTAAAACTATAGGGTGCCGTTGGTCGAAACTCAATTGCGAGTTGGACAAGCGTCCACCTACCCTTACAATCCCATCCTGTAAAAATGGCTTAAGGCGTTGAAAGGCGCGACTACAAGCTCTATTCGATTGTAATCTTGTAATTTCTTCAGAGAAGTGCGCACGTTGAAGTTCACGTAATACTAGCGACTCGGCATAGTTGTAATCGGATGCTAAGACATACGGACGTCGCGGTAAAAGCTTCGCGAATCGACAAACGTAAATTACGCTACGCAATAATTTCGACCAAGAGGACAAGCGGTTCGCCAGAGCAATGATTGGAGAAACCTCGCTCGAAACGTTCGCCACTAGAGCGTGTCTCTTCTCTTCCGGCGGTTGTGATACTGACGAAGGTTCGAAATCGGTTATTGGCCATTGTGAGGGATCCAAGTAAACCCAAGAAGGTCCATGGAACCAAAGCGGGTGGTCCATTATTTGCATCGGGGTGAGTCCCCGGGACAGACAATCGGCAGGGTTTTCCTTACCGGACACGTGATAAAAGTTTCGCGTTTCTAACTCGTCTTGGATCTTGGCCACTCGGTTCGCGACCAACGTATCCCAACGGTGGGGTGAAGAATGAACCCAACATAAGGCGACGGTGGAGTCGGAAAAGGCAAATATTCTTTCTATGTGAACTCTATCCCTACATGCGCCGATAACTGTGGTAATAAGCTTGGTGAGTACTAATATTGCGCAAAGCTCTAAGCGCGCCAGAGAGACAACCTTACGGGGGGAGACTCTCGACTTAGAACTAATGAGGCTAATCGAATTTCTACCATTATTCTGGACATGGAAATATACAACGCCCCCGTAAGCCTTCTCGCTGGCGTCTGCAAATCCAACAACCGTTATGCTGCTATTTCTATCGACATTTATATGACGCGGTATTTTAATTTCTCTTAGTAAAGGAAGTTCCTCTCTAAAGCGCTGCCACAATCGAACAATGCTGTCAGGCGGCGAGTCATCCCAATCGCATTCAAATAACCAAAGTTGTTTAATCAAAAGCTTAGCGTATAATACCACCGGAGCTACGAAACCCATGACGTCCCATAATCTAGCAACGCATGACAGTATTGTGCGCTTTGTGCATTTCTCTACGGGCGGATTTACCTTAAGGCTAAACACGTCGGACTCTGGTGACCAACACAGACCGAGCACCTTGTGTGTATCGGAATCGTCGAATTCCTTTATCGCCGAAAGACGGTGTGATAGTGGGATTGTATCTAAAACCGGACGCGAATTACTAGTCCACTTCACAAGATCGAATTGACCCGATTTCATGAGCCTTATAACCTCGGCGGTGGTTAGGGTGGCCTCCTCCACGCTATCGACCGAATACACAAAATCGTCCATATATAATCCGCTCTCAATTGCCCTCTTAGCTTTAGGATAAGAGGGACCTTCATCGTGAGCGAGCTGTCTCACCGTGCGTAACGCATGAAATGGGCTCGACTTTAAACCAAAACAAACGCGGTTAAATTCTAACACCATTAGAGGTTCCTTTGGGTGGAAACGATATAAAATGCGCTGGAATCTACGGTCGCATTCACGGACCCCTATGCAAAGAAACATTTGGCGAATATCGGCGGATAGTGCTATACTAAACAAACGAAAATTGACTATTATATCAAATAAACTGCCCTGTAAATTTTGCCCACTATAGAGGATATCGTTAAGCGACAGGTGAGTGCTAGTTTTAGCACTAGCGTCGAGCACTACACGTAATTTAGATGTAAGTTTGTCCTCTCTAATGACTCCGTGGTGTGGTATAAAATACGACGGTGTGTCTTCGTAGTTATCTAATTTCGAAGCCACAAGTGATATGTAACCTTCTCTTATATATTCGTTAATGACGCCGTCGTAAGCTTCCTTTAACTGGGGCGAAGCGAGCATCCTACGCTCCAAGCTGTAGAAACGTTTTTCCGCCATTTGACGCGAATCGCCGAGAGATAAAACATCTCCCTTAAAGGGTAGCGCTACACTATATCTACCGTCGCGATCACGAACGGTCGTGCGGACGTAAATTTCCTCGCATATCCTGTCATCTGAACTAGCTATGGGTGGGACGTTCACCTCCTCCATCTCCCAAAATTTGCGGACTAACGACTCGAGCGGTTCGACAGCCATACCACAATAAGAGTCTGCCGAAATACTATCTAGGATGGGGGCGGAGCCAAGGATCACATAGCCCAATACGGTTTCCAGTGCGTAAGGCGCGGTATGCGAGGAGTTGCTCCTGACCTTATTGTTTAACAAAAGATGAGGGAAAAGCGATGCCCCAATGAGCATGTCTATGTTTCCAGGAACGGCGTAAGTGTCGTCTGCTAGAGTCAAATTTTTAAATTCAATCATTGCCGAGGTGTCAACCGAAACGGTTGGCAACCGTTCAGTGACCCTATCTACTACTAGTGCATTTATATCAAAGTTAACGTTACGATCTATCCGAGAATAAAATTTTAAATTTATATATCCCTGTGTCGCTTTACTAGTACCTCCGATGCCTTTAACTACAGGACATGAAAGTGACCTATTTATTACTAAGCCTAAGCGCTGACAACATTGTCGTGTTATAAAGCTATTTTGGGCTCCGCTGTCCAGCAGTGCACGGACGCTTTGTTTGTTTCCACGCGAATCCCTAACCAAAATACGCGCCGTACCCAGTAACACGGTTGAAGGAGGTTGTGCTCCCATATTTGCCAATGAGCACAGAGCGACATCACCAGGTCGACCGCTAGAATCGTTGACCTTAGTAGGGGTGAATTCCTTATTCGCCTTACTTGACGCCGCTATGTTGCTATTTTCAAAATGTAATAGCGTGTGATGTTTCCTGGCGCACTTGCTACATACGGAACTCGAATTGCATTTTGCAACTAAATGCTTATCGCTTAAGCAGTTCAAACATAGGTTGTTTGTTTTTACTAACTTATAACGTTCGCTTGGTGAATATTTACGAAAAGTCGCACAGTTATATAAATTACCGTGTTTATCTTTACATACTATACAAGTATGCTGGAGTGATGTCGGCGTAGCGGTTACGTAAGTTAACGACCCTGCTATTTTAGATGGTTGAGTCTGTCTACGGTCGACGCACCTTTTAATCTCCTGTTTAACGTTCGGTGAGCGCTGCATCACCTTTATTTGATCTCGCACGAACGATGCTAATGAATGAAAGGAAGGCATCTCCGAGCTACGATGCTCCATTTCAAACGCACGCACGGTGTCGGAGTCTAATTTCTTTAATGCTATATGGAGAAACACCACGTCCATGAGGTCATTAAACTTCAAATTCTTAAGTGCAGCCACCGATGCCACAAATTTATCGAGAAACTGCTCTAAGCCGTTGATGTTCGCGGATGATATAGGTTTAAGATCGAATATCTGGTTCAAATATTCGGAAGCTAACATTCTCCTATCTTCATATTTAGTTTTAAGCGTTTCAAATATTAATACGTAATTGTTTGCTGTAGGTGTAAAACCCGAGCAGATCGACTGTGCTCTGCCACTAAGTTTGCTAATTAAGTAATATAATTTTTCAGCGTCCGATAACGATGGGTTGTTGTGTATATTGTTTTGAAAACTACTGAAGAAGAAGGGCCACGTCTTAATATCACCATTGAATACCGGAATATCTATTGGCGGTAACCTAATTGAGTCACGAGGGCGTACCTGCATTTCAGGCTTCGCTTCACCTTGAGATTGTAGCAATTTTGCGGTTCTCTTCACGCGACACAACATATCTTCGAATGCCAGCAGCGGTTGGTAGTTCACTATGTATTTCGGGTCGGTTTGTAGTTCCGAATGATTAATTTGATCTAATATTCTTTCGTAATCTGTCCGCAAATTATCTATCGTTTCGATTTCATTTAAAAAAGGCCTCCCGTACTGCCTCTATATGAATGTTCTTTATATAATCACTTATATTCTGCACACGCGAAAAGAGTATGTCCCTCTTGGCATAAAGCGTTTTAATTTTGATTTCACTTCCACTAACTGCCATTTTAAATTATTATAATAAAGTTATATTAATCACAATTAATCTCACACGCATAAACGACGTAGGATGAATACTCGGCGTGCCGTATTACGTAATCAGATCGAGCGCCCGATGCAGTCAAGGCTACGCGTCGTTTGCTAAACCTAATAATTTTATAAAATTGTGGGGTAAGCGTATCAAACGGTTGCTATCACGCCGTTTCAATTATTTAATAAGCTTTAAATTTAACCAAATACGAGCGCTATTAATGAATAATTCTGTTTGCGAGTAACAAATCAAAATTTTAATTTAAACGAACACTATTTAAGTCTATTCTATAAATTAGAGTGCGTTATCTAAACAATTAATTTAATAATTCGACCAGAAAATGGTTGGATAACCACTAAACACCAATCCAGATCCGGCTCGAAGGACCATAAAATGGTGGAGCCACGTGTTTAAGGCTGCCGAAAATCTAGTTCCCCGGTCAAACCTCAAACCTATTACGCGAGATATTAACTAAAGTGGACTGTATATGCGATTGCTTCTACGCTTACGTAAAGCGACTACTATAGCATGCGGTACAATGCACTCGCTCTTCCCTAAACTAAACTATTACTTGTCGAATCGATGAAAGGAATCCTGCTTGACTAGGAAAAAAAAAACACAGATAGGAGCGGGTTAAACTATTAGCAAGCAGGTATAATTAAGGAATATTGACTCACCGGGGTTTCTTCTTCCTGTCGATCACTATAGCGGCGACTTCTGGAACACTCCGGAGAGAGGCGGTGCGCGACGATATCTCACACGAGGTGAGGCGGGTTCCTGGAGCTCGACTGCTTCCAGGCCAAAGCGGTTTCCACTAGTGAGGTGTTTCCAAACGAGCGCGCGGGAAGAGGAGGTTGTAGTTCAACGACGACTGCGGCGGGAGAAGAGGCTCGCGCATCGGTCGCGCGTGTCTTATATATCCTCGGCTCGGGTGATTACGCGATGTTCTAGAATCGTCTTTCCCCTCCCACCCCACCACCCCGATGTGTCGATAGGAGGGTACGAATGATATTGTTTGGAAAGGAAATAATGATTCTACAAGTTCCTACCGTCAAAATAAAAAACGCGAATGGTTTTCCGCGCAACCAGTGCACCTGTGCTTGCGCATACACTCGGGCACTGTAATTCTGTCCTGAGACTGAAACTTGGTCATTAATAATAATTATTTTGATAACACTTACTTGTTTATATTCCAAACTTTTACAATATATCTTTGTATATATACTTCTTCTGTCCGTGATTATGTGACTGAACTCCCCCTAAAAGATTGGACTGATTTTGATGAAATTTTGTGTATGTAATAAAGTTAATTCATGAATAGCTTACATTCACAATTGGATCCGGTAGGTGGCGCCCGGTTGTCGAGATCGAAATCACCCGTACGAAGCCGGGGCGGATCGCTAGTTAGCTTATAAAAGTATAGACTACTAACTAAAGTGAACATCCACCTAACGGGTGTTGCAACAGGTCATACAGTTCACCATATAGTGAGGAGATGCTATGGCCCCTAGACACATATCAATCATCGTTTAAGTACCAAATTGCATAAATGCGTTGTCACACGGTGTTACCGGTTCTCTGCACTCACCATATTGTTAGTGACACAACTAATCTATGAATATATCCAATATTTAATTAATTACGATTACATAATATCTGATGAATACATGTTATCATAATTAAATTGTTAACCAACTTTAATGTGTATATTACTTTATGATCGATTATAATCATTTTTTTTTCAAACCATTTTCGCTGAAACGATTCATAACATTTATGGGACATAAAAAATAAACATAAGAAAAAAGGATTAAAATTAAAGAATGTTGTTATTATGTCAAAATAATTAATAATTAATTTTTATAAAAAAAGAAATGTATTTAATATTCTTAGAATTAATTATGTATTAGTGGCTCAGACTAACGCAAAAAGGATAGACGTAGATAAAGTGTAAGCAGAGCGCATACACTTCAAGTTACGCTGAAAATAAATCAAAGCCATTGTTAACTTCTTGTAAGAACACATGCGCATTTAAAATTATTTGCAACCAACAGCATGGTTAGATGTATGTGTGTGCATCTAGCTATTGACTGAAATAAGTTATAAAAAAAGAAAGAAGATAAATGTACTTGAAACGCGGGGGCAAAAAAGTAAAGTAAAGTTTTAGTCTATATACGTCCCACTGCTGGACACAGGCCTCCCCTCATTTCCGACAGGGTTTTAGGACAAGGAAATGTCCGCCGCACTGCCCCAATGCGTGTTGGCTAACTTCACATGTCTTCGAACTATTTTTTTCTTATTCCTCAGACATGCAGGTTTCCTCACGATGGTTTCCTTCACCGCCGAGCACATGGTGGTAAATCAGCACTTAAAATTGCAATTAACAATTGAACCCGGGTTACTCGCGGTCTGCTATATTTACAGCGAGCGTTAACTATCTGAGTTACCACGGCTCTTAAACGGCAGGGGTAAATGCATCTATACTTTGATTTTAATCCAGGATACATACCTAGGCCACAAAGAAAAGCAAGCTGAAATACCTGCTCTATACAAATATCAAATTTATAAGCATGAGTGAATGTGAATGTTCTATGGTCATGTAGAAAGAATGAATGAGGAAAGAGTGACAAAGCAAATTTATATGTGCAGATGTGAAAGGCAGAGTCGGGAAGGGACACCCTAGACGAAAGTTTATCGACCAAATTGGCGATATTTTGAAAATGGGTCACATTAGAAGTGTACCCTTAAACCTAAGTACCCTTAACTGACGAGCGTGTATGTGTAGATGTATGGATTTAAAGGAGGCGAGAGAGCCATATCAGGATCGTGCCAAATGGAAGTCCGTAGTCTCTGCCTACCCCTCTGGGTGATAGGCGTGATTGTTTGTGTATGTGTTTTAGTGAATATGTACACTTTTTCAGTAACTTCGTGAAAATTAAACTGTTGAATGGATACAGACGTAATTTTGCAACGTTATTCAATTTCTATTAAATAGTACGGACGCTTTCAACAAAGTTAATTATTTAACAGCAGGTATAGGCAGGAAGATTACGCGCTGTGAAGTGAATAAACTAACCGTCGCTCAATTGTACATCTTGAGACATTGCAGGATCCTAAATATCCATTATTTACAAACAGTATTGGAACTAATTAATTTTTAAATTAATTTTAAGTAGATAAAAATATGCCTTACCGGTACGAGACGATACAGCGTAGTAAGTATTCTTACATGACTACTATCGAGTAAAATGTGTCTTAAAGTTAAGGTTAAACAGCTTACATACGGCTCACCGCTGGCCACAGGCCCCTCATTTCTTATTTGTGAGAGGGTTTTAAGGCAAGGAAATGTTCGCTGCGCTGCCCAATGCGTGTTGGCAAATTTCACATGTCTTCCAAATATATTTTTTCCAATTTGTCAGACACGAAGGTTTCCTCACCATGTTTTCCCTTGCCGCCGAAAACGTGGTAAGTGAGCACTTAAAACTGCTATTATGAATTTCATTGATGTAGGCGGGAATCGAACATGGGTTGCACTCGTACTGTGAAGGCCACCGATCACACATATGCCTTACTTGTATGATAATCTCCAAGTTTGTTTCTATGATAAAATTCAACATTACGCTTGATGATAAGTAGATGATGTGATCCGAAGACACATCTAAATCGAGTGAACAAAAACCAAATGGCAGATACAAATAGCTGCCAATTTCAAAAGGGCGTACCGCAATAAAATTACCAAAAATTTATTTTAAATTTAAAAAAAAATACAGAACTTTAATTTTTATTTAAAATACATGTTTTTGCTACAATTTGCTAAAACTCAGCAAGTTTTTAAAATCTGACAATACCGCGTTTGCGTTTTAATCACTGTTTCTGACGAACGAAAGTTAAACTGAAAGGTGAAGCCTGGGGTTAACAAGGTCAAAGTCGTGACCTTGTTAACCCCAGGCCCGCGCTACATAAATGTTGCCATGTAAGTTTTCTCATTCAAGAAAAAATGCGTGCGGGATTCGAACCAGCGGCCTTAGCGCTATAAGTCATAGCTAAGCCACTGCGCCACGGACCCTTCAAGACTAGAAAATGTTTCGTGCTTTAATTTGATTAATTTAAAAATAGGAAGTGCGACAATTATACAATAAACTTCATTTACATTACATAATATTCGCCAGAAATCACACGATCCCTGTTCGCCGTGTATAACTAACGCTACACGGTGAATACACGGATTCTTTTTGTCACAAATTACAACCTATACTATAAGAAACGATAACATACAATTTAACTGCCGTTAGACACAGTAATGGCTTGTCAAATATAGATATGAAATATCAGAAAATAATATCCTCTATTTTAATAAGCAATTTTGTTAAAAAATCGTTTTAAGGATCATAGGACTACGGCCGTTGTCAAAATCAACTGTGAAAACCATCAATGATTAATTATAACAATAGAATAAAAATAGACTAGAATTATTTTTTATTTAATATAGGCATATGTTCAGCAGTGGACTTGTGAAGGGCTGTAATGTCGACATCGATGATAATGACATGTTTGAAATAATCTACTTTGAAAGTATTTTTTTTACGTTTACTACTTATTCGGAAAAATCCTATTCCCTCGGTAAGAAACCAGTAAAATCCTAACGGGATTTTTTTCTATAAAGTAACACTATACAATTTAAACATAGTTTGTTTGACTATTTAACTTAACTATAACAAAACTCATTTAAAGAAACTGTGTAGTCTTATCATTACAATGTAATGATCTTTTTTCACTTGTATCTATTAAATTACCTCCAAAGTAATAAAGCTAACATTTTCACTATAACGTCCTACACGGCTGACTGGATAATTCGTCTCAATTTCGAAAGTGTCATGATCACTAATCTGCATCTTCAGTAGGTCAGTGTGCCTGTTGTACGGCTCACACTCCATGTGCAAAGTAACGTCGGTAAACAAAAAGAGGGTTTCGGTGAGCTATTTCAGTCAACTACTTTATTCGAAACTGGCTACCCATCGGTCGCTGTTCTGCCATTTCAGATTAGTGGAGCGGTGAGTATCACTCTTAAAACCGAATTACCACCAGACTTTTTACATTGTAAATAAAAAAAATTATTAACTCGGCCATAGTGCCTCTTATTCGGCCCAGACTTTGTGATATTATGCATGAGTTATTTTGGTTCATAAATATATAAATTGTTAATTATCCGATCTCAGCGTCACCTATACCTGATATAGCTATAAAACATCATCTCTTTAAAATAAAAACATTACATAAATATGATCTTTACGGTTTAAATCGTTCAGAAGTTATACGATCACTAACAGTCAGCATCAACGATTAAATTGTATACCACGTTAATATAATTTAATAACAACTTTTGGTATCCATATTCCATATTTGTCACATAGGTCGAGACGGAGACAACAAAAGGTAACAAGAAGACCAGCATAATTCCACACAGACCATAATTCGGCTCTTTCGAAATGTGAGTGATGAGAACTGGGGATCCTGGTAGCGAGACTCTCCCGGTTCTGGGGAGGGGGGAGGGCAATGCTTATGTCTGTGTAGCCTTCGACTACGAAGGCCTCTTAATTTATATTGTGCTATTATTTTATTTAACTTAACTAACAATAACTTTTACTGTTACTCAAGTTAAATAAAACACTTGTAAAACCATTGTAAAATCTCTCTAATCTCAGTTTTTTTGCAAACATCGCTAAACATATGTGTGACGTATGAAAAACTACTATGCCCAAATTTCTCCTATAAGGTAATCTCTGGGGACGCTTTTATTCAGCAATGAACTTTTAAAAGCTGTAGTAAATCTTTTTTATTTTTATTATTTCCAACATTATCTATTAAATTAAGACCATTTGCAGTGTTAAATCTGCTGCGAAACACAATCTATCCTTTTATTCAATTGTATTATTGACGATGTCAGCCTCTATGTAAGTAATTGTCGCTACCGTAATATCGCTTTGATTCCAGCTTCTGCTTAATTAATCCGGTAACATACACTAGAATAGCGTAATATTACAACATTTCAAATTAATTGTAAAATTGTGCAAAAAATTGTGAATAGCCAAACAAATGTGATTTATAGTTTCTGTTGGGTGTGAATAACACACACGCATATAACAAAGCCCTTATGCACTTTAGTACACTTAGGTGGACACGAACTGGACTTAACGGCCTAGATAAAAAATTCTGCACTATTATGTCGTCAGCAGAATGAATCGTAGGAGATCGTTAGTAGCAAGGCCTACTGCCTTGCTATTAACGATCTCCTACGATACTACTTGTCGCGGAGAATTGTGGATGTGGTCCAAAGAGTGCTGTCTCCGTTATTACTCCCTGCCGAGATGGGATGATCCTTTTTGGACGTTTATTGGATGTGATAAAAGGTGACTCATTTAGTTAATCATATGGTGACGGTTTTAGCCCCTCAATCCATATAAAAATCCCATGCAGTCGCACGCACCCGGCAAATCCCGAGCGGTTGCATGCGATCGCACCCATCCTCATCACTTAAAACCATTAAAACCTATATTTAGAGACTAGAACTTCTGCGAAGAAGTTTGGCATTATAAAATCTATACAAAATTTTCTGTCCTGTGGTCTAAATAAAAGTCAGGTTTACTTCATTACAATAAGATTTTATTATATTTTGATAACAAAAAAAAAATATATCAATTATAAAAAATATATTTCAATATATATTACTCGAAATTATTTACGTAAAAAGATTAATTATATTCACATAAAAACTTTCATTACAATTTTATAATAAAACACTATACTAAAACACTAATAAAACACTAGAAAAATCCAAAAATCAACACAATAACATTCATGCGAATTGGCGTATGAAATGAACGTGGATTATAAATAAATATCTTTAGAATAACTAACTTTGTATTGCACTAGAAGATAGAAAATTTCATATTGATTCTATAATGCTAAACTTCTTCAGAGAAAAGTAGTCTCTATACATATATAAGTTTTTATGGGTTAAGGTGCTGTGGGTGGGTGCAGTCATATTTGACCGCTTGAATTTTGACGGAATATCGAAGCGGTCAAATTTGGCCGCTTTGTGTTTAAGAGGTTAGAGAAACTGTCCTCTCATTACATCCTACGTGACTTTGGATTATGCCAGAAAGACTTTCATTGGCTTTCACCGATAGAAGCATTTTGTTTACGCCTGGCGTCAAAAGTGCGTATGGTCTGGTCTGCGATCATCCAGATAGCCTGATAAATCAGAATCAGAATCATTTATTTCGTGGATCATAGGTATTACATTGATGTTAGATACATTATTATGTAATCAAATTCAACTAGGTCCTACCCTGTGGGCATACGAATGACGTGACTTAGGCAAATTCAAATTATTCTAGCCAAGTACAGATTTAACGATTGTTACGGGATAAAAAAGAAAAATTTAGAGATATTTCATTTTATAAAATAATTCCTTTTTTTACATTCTCCAAAACAGCTGAATGAAATTTATGTACAAATACTATTGACAGATAAAAGAACATCTTATAGCCTCTGTCGATTACTTTCACCGCGAAATTCCAAAAAGATGAAGAAACAAAAAGTGACACGAAATTTAAACAATAGTTATAAAGTAAATTTAAACACCTGACTCCGCTAAGCAAACAATTTTCAATTGAACGTTACTAACTCAAGACACTACTCTCGGATACGGAGCTAAGTTTTTGGTGAACCATGAACAAGTACCGTCCATTTAATAATAACTAAGGGAAAACAAACTCAACCTCTCTTGTGTTTATTTTCGAACCAAGGCGAGAATGTTGCTGAGAGTTTACTATTTCAGTTTTTGTTTTATATTGTTGTAAATGCAGTGTCTTTTTCTTCTAAGAAGATAATTCTATTGTAAATTAGAAATTCTGATCATCAGATCAATATTATATAATAATATTTACAAGTGATCGCATATTATTTTGATCACTTGTAAATATTGGCAATTTTACAATATAATAAAACATATTATTGAAATACTAGAAATATTACGTAGGGGTATATGAATGACAAGCTCGTGGAAACTGTCCATGCGGTCGGAGCTAAGTTCTGCAAGACCCGCCGCAGAAGAACACAAAAACTCTCCGATCACACTCTTAATCTCATGGCTGTTAGACGGGAGATGAGGCTGCAATCGTCAACAGATTTGACAGCATACAGGCAACTGAACAGACAGATCTCCAAATGCATGCGGCGAGACTTACGCAACTTTAATACTGCTCGTATTAAAGAAGCGATCGAGCGGAACCAGGGCTCCAAAGTCTTTGCCAGAGATCTGTCTGCCCGTAAGAGCCAACTGTCAAGGCTGAAGACTGAGTGTGGCAGCATCGTTTCCGGGACACCTGAGATTTTGAGTGAGATTGAGAGGTTCTATGGGCAGCTGTACACATCATCGTTGGAGCCACACGTAACTGTGAGTAACGATCCAAGAGCAAGTCTTATCCGACACTATTCCGATGATATCCCGTATGTCAGTCTAAGCGAGATTAGAATGGCTCTCCAGCACCTTAAAAACGGCAGGGCCCCAGGCGAGGATGGAATTACAGCGGAGCTTCTGAAAGCGGGTGGAACACCGGTACTTGAAGTCCTTCAGAAGCTCTTCAATTCCGTCCTCCATGGTGGCACTACTCTAGAGGCGTGGAGCAGAAGTGCGGTGGTCTTGTTCTTTAAGAAAGGCGACAACGCTCTCTTGAAGAACTACAGACCGATTTCCCTTCTGAGCCGCGTCTACGTGCTGTTTTCGAGAGTCATTACGAATCGTCTCGCACGCAGACTCGACGACTTCCAGCCTCCCGAACAAGCCGGTTTCCGAAAAGGCTTCAGTACCATAGACCACATACATACCCTGCGGCAGATTGTACAGAAGACTGAAGAGTACAATTTGCCACTTTGCGTATGTGGCCATAGTATATCAAATTATATATTTACCACCATAGGAATCAAAGGCTTTCTCATAAGAAAGCCTTTGATTCCGTCGAAATTTGGGCGGTGCTGCAGTCCCTTAGCGGTGCCAAGTATGGGTTAGTAGGTACGATGGTCGGTGCGGCTAAACCTTACTGCAGAGTGTCAGGGTGACGTTATATCCCCGAAACTCTTCATCGCTGCTTTGGAAGTAGTTTTCAAGCTACTGGACTGGAAAGGATACGGTATTAACATCAATGGCGAGTACATCACTCACCTTCGATTTGCCGACGATATAGTCCTTATGGCAGAATCGCTGGAGGACTTAAGCACTATGCTCAATGATCTCAATAGTGCCTCCCAACGGATAGGTCTTATGATGAACGTGGACAAAACAAAGATCATGTTTAATGTCCATGTCACACCTATGCCGGTAGTTGTTGGGAGCACTATGCTCGAAGTTGTTGACGAGTACGTTTACCTGGGACAAATAGTCCGACTAGGTAAGTCCAACTTCGACCGAGAGGTTAATCGACGGATTCAACTCGGCTGGGCAGCGTTCGGGAAATTACGACACATCTTCTCGTCAGGTATACCTCAATCTCTGAAAACTAAAGTATACAACCAGTGCGTATTGCCAGTGATGACTTACGGATCAGAGACGTGGTCCTTCACTGCTGGCCGTATGAGGACGCTCAAGGTCGCTCAGCGAGCTATGGAGAGGGCTATGCTCGGAGTTTCTCTGCGTGATAGACTCAGAAATGAGGATATCCGCAGTAAAACCAGAGTGACCGACATAGCCCGACGGATTAGTAAGCTGAAGTGGCAATGGGCCGGCCATATAGCTCGAAGAACCGATAACCGATGGGGAAGAAAGGTTCTCGAGTGGCAGCCTCGTAGGTCGGTAGGCGTAGTGTAGGGCGACCCCCCACTAGATGGAGTGACGACCTGGTAAGATATGCGGGAAGTCGATGGATGCAGGTAGCTCAGGACCGTGCTTTGTGGCATTACTTGGGGGAGGCCTATGTTCAGCAGTGGACTTGTGAAGGGCTGTGATGATGATGATGATGATGATTACGTAGGGGTACGTAGGAATCTATATACATCATTAAGTAAAGGGAAAACTTTGTACACCATTTTAAACATAATGCGCAAATGGAGGAGATGAAGTAGTGTGAAATTCAGCTTAAAGTTTAGGCGTCAAACGAGTACGTGGCTCTCGTGATGGTAAGTGGCTACCTCCGCCCTTGAACGTCATGAATTGCAGATGCGTTATAGTTTTGAGATATACGAAAAGTATTTTAGATACTATTTATATTTATTTTACTTCTTTTCAAAATATTTTCCATCATGCTCTATACAAAGTTTCATTTGCCTAAACCGACTCTGAAGACACTTTTGTCAGTCTTGATCTGACAGGTCGGAAATCACTTATTCGTAGGCAGCCACGGCTTCTTGGGCGCTTGAAAAAAAACTTGCCTTTTTTTTCTTTGACTCTACGGAACAAAAACAAATGACAAAGAGCTAAGTCAGGACTATAGGGTGGGAGTGCTAGAGTTTCAATACCAGATTCCTCAATAAATGCTTTTGTTTTAAGGGCGGTATGTGAAGAGGCGTTATCGTCAAGCAGCATAATTCCCCAAAGCCCGGTCTTTGGTCTTCTCTCCCGCACAGCCTGAAAAGCTTTGGGCAATTTAACTGTGGTATACCATTCAGAGTTTACTGACCTACAATTTTCCAGCATTGACGTCGAGATATGTCCGCTCCGTGAAAAAAAAACTAGCCACCATTTTTTGCCGAAGTTGCAAGGTCTTTGCAGTTTTGTCGGTAACTGTCCTTTTGAGTAGACCCATACCGATGATTGCCTTTTATTTTCAGGATCATATCGATAAATCCACGTCTTATCACCAGTAACGATTTCTGAAACACGCCTATCAACCACCAATCAACACGAGTCTGTTTTTCGCTTTCGGAGAGCAAAAGAGAGATCTATCGACAACAAAGCTTCCTCGCTCCAAGATGTTGATGTAGGATGGCATGAATGCTCCCCGAACTAATGTCTATAATCTTTTCGATGTCCGTACATATGATTTGTGGGTCTTCTCGCACCAACATTTCAGTTGTCCATACATTTCTGCCGTTACTGCTGTTTGCTAAACCCCGGTTCATTGGTCATTTTTAAGGTTAATTTTACCCTTTTTGAATTCAGCAAACCACCTAAAAATTGTTGCGCGTGATGAAGCTGAGTCCCCTAATGCTGATTATGAGTAACAGTAGTAAACTCAATTGTTCGATTAAACCAAATTTAAAATCATAATAGATTGTAGCGCGCAAATGTTCACGAAAAGCGCGGGAAGTGCAGGAAAATTAATAGAACTTTGTTTTTTTAATATAGAGCAAATGGCTTATGGAGTTCTATTTTTAAATAAATTTGCTTTTTGAAACATATAACACGGATGCGTTCCATTTTTAAATTTCGAGCATCTCAAAACTATTTGAGTGACCTACGTATCGCGAGTTTTGTTGCAATGGTCAATGATTAAATTTTGCGCCTAGAATTAGTCCAAATAGTTCTTCAGAGCACTGTAAATGAGACAAAATACGCAAAGAGATGCTACATATCTTCGCAGTGCTACTGAGTCAAGCTGATCGTAAAGTGCTTGGTCACTGACGAATCAAACGTCAGCGCTGGATGCGATCAAATTGAAGAAGCTGGCACTGGGAATTCCGATACTGGCTGATGCAACAAGGAAAGTGCCTCGAAACTGAGGAGATATGACAAAGGTGTTCTTTTAAACTCACTCCGGATTCGGCCGCCGTCGTGAGTGGATAACTGTATCGTTTGTTTACAGCGGCTCGTGACGGAAAATATCGATTACAAAACAAAATATTCCAAAAAACAAATTTGATACATACTTGACCAAGGTAAATATTATTATTATTTTTATAATTATAGATTTTATTACAAGGTATTGTTTTGCTAAAAGTACGTAAGATACGTCTTAGATTTAAGGTGTACTTCGGTAATTGCACTGCAACTTCTCGCCTGTTGTTCTATGGAATTAATTCTCGCACTTAAGTCCTGCACGGTGGTTTTAAGATGACTATTTTCTTTTCCTGAATTCAGCCTGAATATTTAACTTTTGCGTTAGATCTTTCTTGAAGCTTTCATATTTATCATTTAAAAATTATATTGATTCCTTTACTTGCATCTTCTTTTGTTGATTTAACAAAACTGGATATAGTATCATCAAGATGTTTTAAAAGTTCCTTAATTTCCGATTTCACAATTTCCCGAACTTTAAGTACTGTGATAGGGGTAAGCGGTTCGAATGTAATTATTGTTTAATAAATAAATATTTTTTTCTGAACCTAACAGTAAATGATTTATTGATGAATCATTAAAATTTTAGTTATAAAAATATGTTATAAAGATAAAGTAGCCTTTTGCACGTATTGCTTTAATCTCCTGTGCGGGAGAAAAGCCACTCCAATTATAAGAATCATTTCGAGAGACAGGTAGAGAAGGAAACTCAAATTCAAAACTCTTTTGTGCTTAGTTTACATTCATGAAGTTCATTTCTAGTACGGGTCATTCACATGATACTTCAAAGCTTTTGTTGATTGCTTTATTTGTTGGTTAATATTTAATAAATTCAAGACTAGTTTATAGTTAATAATGAATTAAATTAAATTAGATGTGATTAAACTTATTATAATGTATGTCACTTATATAGACTCTGTCTCAAATAAATTTATTTTATTTTATATTTTTATCACATATTTTTAATCACATAAAAACAAGGATTAAAAATATTTTTCAACAGTTTTCTTTAAACAAAAATTGACCAAGCCCTAAACCTTTAAGAAACCTTTAACTTGCAGTCAGATTATTTTTAATCTGATGACTTAATACATGTTAGTATCCACCCTTTTCGAGTCCTTCTTTAATGAAAGATGCTGCATTTTGTTAGGAATTTAATCAAATTGTATGTAGTTAATAGGACGATATTACACTTAATTGACACTTAATTGAGTAGGCAGTGCACTTGTGTGTGTTGCAATTGGACATTTGTACAATATAGTGTAAATAGTTTACTTTTTATAAATTTTCTTCCAATATTAGTACACTTGAAAGAAAATGTGAAAGTTATTTTGATCTTGTGAAAATAAATCAGAACCTATATTCAATTTGGAGTTAATAATAATTATTTAAACAAAAAAACATATCACGTTTATTAAACGGAAAGATTGCAGATCCTTGACCCCATACAGATAAAACAACAACTTTGAGCACAAGCAATATATGCATGTAGAGTTCGTTCACTGACAACAATTTTATTGCACTGCAAATGATACGAGGGTGGATTGAAAAATACTCGGCCTAACCAAGAAAATAAACACATACTAAATCAGTTATATTTTTATTGTTCTACATAATCACCATCAAGTTCAATACACTTTTGCCACCTCCCCTTCCAAGCATTTAGACCGTTGAAAAAAAATGATTCTTCCTCAGAGTCAAAATATGCGTCTACAGCTGCTTTGACCTCGTCGTTTGTCGAAAATCTTTGACCTCCCAAGTGCTTTTTTAGGTTAGGGAACAGAAAGAAGTCTGATGGTGTCAGATCAGGTGAATACGGCGGATGCGGTAACAGTTCAAAGCCACAGTTGTGAATTTCAGCCATTGACTGTACTGACGTGTGAACACGGGCGTTATCTTGATGAAACAGGACTTTTCTTCTGAGCATTCCTCGACGTTTTTCTTTTATTTCCGCTCGTAAACGACGTAGTAAGGTGCAGTAGTAATCAGAGTTTATAGTCTGACCCCTTTCAAGATAATCAATCGTAATCACACCTCTCGAGTCCCAGAATACTGAAGCCATCACCTTATTTGCCGACAAAATCGACTTAGCCTTTTTAGGGGTGGTGAACCAGGTCTTCTCCACTGTTTTGATTGTTGTTTTGTTTCCGGTGTACAGTAATGAACCCATGTTTCGTCCATAGTAACAAAACGATTCAAAAAATCATCTGCATCGGCTTCAAATAACTCCAAACAGTCGCGTGAAATAGTCAATCGCGTCCTTTTTTGTTCAACTGAAAGCAGTCGCGGAACCCACCTCGCAGACACCTTGTGGAAACCCAACTCGTTGACAATGATGTTTTGAGTTCGTTCATAAGAGATGCCTATAATCTCGGCTATCTCTCTAATTTTTAATCTGCGGTCTCCCATTATTAAATCAAGTACTTTTTTAATATTTTCGTCAGTAGTTGACGTCGAAGGCCTTCCAGAGCGGGGATCATCTTTCACACTCTCTCTACCATGCTTAAATTCTGCTATCCATTTTTTGACGGATGAATATGACAGAGCACAATCGCCTAATGTACTGACCATGTCATCATGGATGGCTTTTGATGATAGCCCCTTCTTATGGAGGTACTTAATGACGGCACGCTGCTCGATTTGCTCCATTCGCGGAAATTATGTCCGATTACTTTGTTAATAAATTTATAAAATCACAACTAATTATCGCACACGTTTCGAACTTCACACAATGAACTAGTCTGAACTGAACTAAATAATGTGGGTAGATTTGATTTTTAGAATTGAATGGATCTGTGTTAGGCCGAGTACTTTTCAATCCACCCTCGTATGAACTGTTGTATCACTTTTCTCAACAAGTAAATCTGTTGCATGCACTACGCGTTCTGTCTATATAGGGAAATAAATTTGTATATAGCTAGAATACTTTATTTTATTATTTTCGGTCCATTTGCGGTGGTGCGTTTTTCAAGCCATTCATCTGTCTTTTAGTCTGGCATCAATTTCTGAGTTAAGCTTGAAGTTCTCTACTATCTACTTCATCAGAAAGCAAGCATAAAATCGATTGTCAAAACTTTTACCAAACGGACTAGAAAACAAGCAGACAATAAAGTAAGTAAATATTGTATTGTCACCAAGCTCTGAGCTATATAATATGAAGCTTCAAGTATCTGGCGCATCGAGAAGTTAATTTGAATACGATTGCGAAATTTGCACTGAAAGGACAAACAGACAAGTAAGCAAGAATGTTATTATCGGAAAATATTTCTAAATGAAACAGTTTGAATGAAAAATGTCCAAATAGTTGACTAAACTGGCAGTTCAACACGGGCCACCGGCGGACCAGTGGGGAGTAGCCATATGCAGGCGTTGCCCCCTGTCAAAGTATAAGTCTACGCCATCCCATGGGTACAATAAAACTAGTTCAGTCGCACTGCTCACCAGACTAAATCTAGTTGCGCGGCTATTAGACGTCCTACAAAAATACCGAATCGTTTTTTTACTGCAAAGAGTATCTGACACATCAAATTTACAAAAAGACCCCTTCATATATAAGTAATTTTTATAAAACCGACCTCAAAGACCTAAAGTAATAAATTATTGCAAATTCTGAAGTTGGTGCTAAGACATAAAATAATTAAAGCCCGGCTTCAGAATGTATTGTTTATAAGAAAGTATTTTTATTATTTATAGTTCTTTGAAGGTAACTTTTACTCTTCACACATTCCAGTAAATCACACGGCCATAGCGTAATGAAAACCTATACTTGCCTCGAAGATACTCATATGTAATCAGAGGGACACATTATGCACTCATTATGTACGACGAAGCAATCTGTTTAGTTAAAAAGGGTGAAATGTCCATATTACGTGGTAGAAACCCGCCAAGCATATCTGGGGTTGTCTGGTGGGGGAAGAAAAAAATAAAAAAATGTAATCGAAAGGGAGGTTGAGTCGTGTTATTGCTATACACAGTACTTAAATATAGTTTTACTATTACACACATTATCTTTATCTATAAAATATACTAAAACTTTAAGAGGACGATTATTTAAATATTTGAAATTTTAATAGTTATAATACTAACAATGCCATCTAATGCCAAAAAAAATTTGAAATGTTGTCTGTCTGTCGGCTTGTCTAAACATGGATCACACAAAAACCTGTAAACAGATTTAAAAGAGACTTTTAAACGTGGTAGAGCCATGCTGCAATTATATTAGTAGTATAGTTGTAGCACGAATGGGTCGGCTCGACCGGGGAAGGACCACGCTCTCACAGAATACCAGCGTGAAATAGTAGCTTAATGCTGCTGTATTTCGTATAGTGAGTGTAGAGAACCGGAGACCCTTTTTACTGGAAATGAGGCATTCCATCTCAGTCCTCACGGGTGACAACGCAGCTGCATTTTGATTTGTAATGGAAGATAGATGTAGATGTCTATGGGCCGCAGCAACCACTTACCATCAGGTGGACTGTGTGCTCGTTTGTCACCCTATCCTATAAAAAAAAAACTATAGTGTGAACTGAGGTCCAACCGTTGGAATAATATTTAATTATAAAGGACAATGGCGAAAAAATTGTTAATGAAGTTATTAAGCGTCTACTTATGTCATCGTTACAGATCTCAATAAAATAATTTACTATGTATTTTATAATCCAGCTCATGATCTATCGAAGTCCGGAAAAAATTAACATACTTAATTTAAAACTTAATTGACTAGTAGTTTTAGATGTTACGATTCGACATTTAAAGCGGGCAAAGGTCTTATGCCATACAACTGAGTGTAATGTTGATTTTATTCACAAAACTCTACTAAATATGTGTACTAATGCATTATTTTGGGATTCTATTTATGCTACTAATAACTCCATAGGAGCATGATAGAAAAATATATTAACTAGTTGTTGTTTTTGTAACGATTTGCCAAATAATGCATGCAAAAGTCTTAAACCACACAACCTAGTCTGATATGAATTTTGTTCGAACTATCGAATAACTCCTGCTGTAGTATGACTGAATAAATAATTGTTCAGGTTTTTAACCTCTATATTTTTAGATATTTTTCATTTGTAGACGCAAGAACAAAATGTCAATAAAAACTCGTTTGAGAGTTGTCAGCACTGTCCTGCTTAAAAGTAATACCGGTAAAATGGGACTATTTGGGCCAATTTTTAGAAAAAAAGCTGTCACTGTCACAATTCTTATCAGAAAAATAAATGAAAATTATTCTTAGCAACACTCGTTTAGATCTTGTTCGTGATATGATAAAGGTTTTTGAATCTGACCACACAAGCTGTAAAAAAAAATTCACCGTGCCAAATATTCCTCAAAAGGGGAAAATCTGTGCAAGAAAATATTTTCAACTATTTTGTCCATATTAAAGCAAACAAACCGATTTAAATAAGTTGCGCTTCATTTGGTCCTTATCATAGTTAATGTTAAAAATGGGAAACCCAAAAATTTTCAAAATTCTGTAATATTTTTATGTTTCTATCTGGGTGCTTAATGAAAGTATAAGAATATTTGTTTTAAAACTTTTTATTAAGAATGAATTCACATTTAGTAACAAAATTTCTCATAAACATTACTATAAATCAAAACTTATCTGAATTAAACAAAACAAGCACAAAAAAAAACAAAAAAGGCATTTTATCCTTACCCTTAGGAAAATTCGCATAAATAAAACTAAAAACAAAACTAAACAAAGAATGTTTTCATCATCAAAACAATAACAAAAATTATCAAAAATAAAGCCACAATCCTAACTTCTTTAAAGAGACAAGTATTAAAACAAAGGAATATTTTTTTAGGCATTATATTTTATTATTTGCTATAGGCATTATAGGCCCTATAGAGGATTCCTTTTCGTGTGTGACTATTAATCCTTTCGTATCGTCGTACCATATTTAATAGAGTTTTCTGAAAAAAAAAAACAATATTTTTTGAGTTACACGCCTTCAGAGTCATGCGTTTAGGGGGTTATTTGGGACACTGGACCAAACTGCCCCATTAAGTGTACCAAATATCACCCTGGGAAGAAAATAAAAAACAACCTCTAAATATTCGACAATCAAAATTATGTAAACACAATTGTCATCCAGATTAACTGTATATTTTCTATATAATATCACTTTTTCAATTACTTATATAGTTCGTCAAATAGCCTGAAAAGTAGGATGCTTGAAAAAAAAACGGTATATAAACGACCTTTTACAAAATTTGCTCCTACTGCGAAGAGAAACGCCGTATAAACCTCAAAATCTCTACTTGACTTAAGATATGGTCTTACCAGGTATAAGTATTAATTTTCAACTACAAAAAGGTTGAAAAATATGGCACATTTGGTAAAATATTTATTTCTGATCAGAATTAACTCAGGGTTCCCAAATAGCCCCTCTCTGCGGTATTACGTAATATTAATAATTAATATACATTTTACAATAAATTATTTATTAGCGTTAGCTTTAAAATTTTAGACCCTATTATTGCAAAATTTAAAAAAGAATCTAATACACTGCAGGAAAGTTCAATATCCATTCTTGAAATACTACGTGAGTCCATACGATAAAACTGCCTTATTCTGCGTTATTAGAATATGAAGTATTTTTGCTGTACTACAATAAATTCCAGTATGTAAAAAGCTTTATTATTTTAGAAATGCCTCTAAAATAGATATAAACTAAGCTATTAACCAGACAGTTCAACCGACATGTTTGGAGGAGGAAGGGGGGCTCTTCATGACCTTGCACAATTTCTATGAAGCGCAGCTTAGTGTTCCACGTTATATGCTGTCGCACTTCACAATAGCTGGAACTAACATCCACCTGTGCCCTCACCAAGTCACAGCTCAGTCAGTCGACGCCTGCGTAGGGAGGTAAACGTACGCAACCATTAAGTATGGTAATTATGACCGTACCTACACCGCGTCGACGCACTTTTATGCCACTTTAATGTATTATAGCTGTCGATGATGAAATTTTTGGTCAAAATAATGAAGAGCATGTGGGTAAGCGTCTCATGGATGCATCTAACGGTGATGATGACTTGCAATAGTTTCATACCCACTGGCGAAGCTGAGTTACTTGCGTTAGTGTGAAACAGCGAGAAATTAGACCCTGAGCTACCTTGACTCTCACACCCGTGGGACATCACAACCATTGATCTCCATTATTATATATTATCATCACTTTTGTATCTGTAAATATATACTACTATAAATAACATAACATACATATTATATTTCTTTTAAATTTTTTTTTATAGATCCAAACTGCAGCTAAGTATATTATGTTTATAGCACGAATGGGTCTGCTCAACCGAGGTAGGAACACACCTAAAATAGCAAGTTGATGCTGCTTTATTCCGTATGGTGAGTGTAGAATACTGGAGCCCCTTTTTACTATAAGCGAGGCGTTTCATCTTAGTCCTCAGAGGTTTTGATTGTTAATCGAGAATAAATGTAGATGTTTGTAGGCCACAAAATCCACTTACCATTAAATGGACTGTGTGTTCGTTTGTCTATAAAAATATTTAGCCATTCTGCCATTCGAAGCCAGTGATTGAATATGATCCCACTTGATGGCAATGGATGGAATATGGTAAAGCACGCTTGACTTAGCTTAACAAAAGCCTATTCCTTCTTGCCTTGAAAACACCAACATTGTTATCGGATGAAAAGACAAATATTAGAAAATTAATCCACTTATTTGCTGAACACATGAAGGATGATAAGTATACCTTTTGGTTTGAATACGTGGTAATTAAAAATCGAAGAAGTGGAGACTGGCCGATTTTCTAGTTATTTATTTACTTTATAATTTTATTGTGCTAAGCATAAAGGTTACAAGGGCGGAATTAATTGCGGTTTGCATTATCTGCTTAAATAACGGAATATAATAAATATGAATAGATATATACCTTAAAATAAGCCTTATAAATTAGAAAAATACATTTGAATACAAGCAAATACACTATAATCCATATATAACAACAATCCTTAATAACACGAGTATATGTACATAATATATCTGAATAAAGGTAGCAGTACTAAAATGACATTATACTGACGATGTTGTTTTTGAAAGATGTTCCCGAACCAATCTTTTTTGATGCTTTCCTGATGTTTTCCGGTAAAGAGTTCCAGAGTAGTGTAGTTCCAGGAAGCGTGCCTTTCTCGTATAGTTAATCATATAAGGCGGATACGAAATTGAGAGATATGGTCATATTTCCGAAGGCCAAAAATAAACTTGTTGCAGTTATTAAGAAGGCGCTCATGCTTATTGTGAAGATTTTATCCAACGTTTACCTAACGGTGTAAGGGAGAGAGAAATATTAATGTAGTATGCGTGTACATTCTACGAATATTTTGTTACTTTTAAGAAATCTAATATCTAATTATTAGAAAGTGTTCTGTAGCAATTCTTCCATTTATCTATTCTGCTAATGAACCACAAACTGCAAAACGGCAAAGATAAAGTACAAAAACTGTTATAGTAGGTGAATTTTATTTCTACACCTGTCGTCGCGTGAACTCTAATTAAGAGCGACGAGTTCACAAATAGTAACTGAGGCACGCCGTTTTACAATTTGCATTTGAATCTACGGCAGGACCCGTGTCGTCTACAAATGGTTACTACTATGTGTGATTAATGTGCAGTTAGAAGCGAAAAACTTTACCCATTTACTGTTTTATAACGTTTTAGAAATGTATCTAATCTCTGAGATATCTAAAAATATATTGTACTACACAAAGTTTTTTAACTAATTAGGCCAGTGCTTAGTTAAGCACCGATAGTGAAGATATCTACAAATACTGGTAGAACCAAGCCTAGCTCTCGGACTATCACACTCTTTACCGCAAACGGCATCAATGATCAAAAGGAAGTGATCGTGTACTATTTACGCGATTACGATCTCGACGTCATGCTTGTACAAGAGACTTTCTTAAAACCTAGTGTGCGCGATCCCAAAATAGCTAATTACACTTTAATAAGATATTGTGAGGGAAATTGAGGCAGATGATGGGCAGCAGCATCTTTCTGATAATAACAAAAATCAATTAAATGTTGCGGTTGTCAACCCGCTCACAAAGCGTGGTAGCTGTGGCAATATACCTCCCTGAGCAACGACACAAAGAAACGGCCCTCAGTACCCAGCGGCCCCGCTATTCCTGGCTGCGGTGGTGTTACCATGGTTACGGCGGGGCCACGGGTGCTAAGAATCTTCGGTGAAGGTTCGCCTGCCAAGACGAATCGACCTGGCAACATATAACCCTAAAGACTGACGAAAAGATCCTGGAGTTGGTAGAAGAGATAGACAAGTTGTGGTGGGATATTATAGGATTATCTGAGGTCAAAGATAAGGGGAGGACACGGTTAACCTCGAATCCGGCAACTTGTTCTATCACCTGGAGGGCGACCGCCTGCCCAAGGAGGTGTCGGATTTATCTTCCACAAGTCTTTCGTTAATAACGTTGAAAGGTTTGGGAGTGTATCGACAAGGGTTGCGTACCTTATACTCAGAATCACCAAACGGTATTCGCTGAAGGTCATACATGCTTACGAATAAACTTCGGCACATCCCGATGAGCAGGTGGAGGAAATGTATTAGGATATCTCTAGTTCCATGCATTCCTCCAAAACCCACTATACGGCGTTAATGATTTCAACGCAAAACTAGGCACAAGAAAGAACGGTGGGCTGAAAGTAGGTAATTTCTGAAGAGGGCACCGAAACACAAGGAGCCAGCAGCTGGCCGAATTTATGGAGCAAGAGGGACTCTTTACGATGAACTCTTTCTTTCAGAAGCGGCCTCACAGAAAGTGTACCTGGTCGAGCCCGGACAGTTCGACAAAAAATGAGATTGACTTCATTATGACGACCAAACTACTTCTTAGTGATTGCAAGGATAAAAACTGGCAGCGATCACCGAATGGTTAGGGGCTGAACCTGAACCTGAACTTGAAGAGGTCACGTCTAATGAAGTCAACGCTCCGTCTCACTCGTGCTCTAATCCAAAGCCTCTAAAACTTTAAGCTTGAGTTACAAAATCTTTTTCAGTACCCAGAAGACTGCGATGAAGTGGACGATATGAATGACAAGCTTGTTGAAACCGTCCAAGCGATCGGAGCTAAGTTCAGTAAAACCCGTCGCAGAAGAACCCGAATACTGTTAAAAATGTCAAAAGATTTTCTCTTGGCTCTTTATCATTAAAAATACAACAGGGGATGAGGAGCATCTTTCTGATAGCAAATCAAAATGACAAAAATAGTCAGAGGAAGCTAATTTAGACGTATAAAATATATAAAATTATATCGTTTCTTACGACACCCGGGACGATATGGAGCAGTGAGTATTAACATGTAAATAATTATTATCGTCTCTTGAGCTTATACTTCTTTTTGTTTCAGGTAAAGCCCATGCGAGCAAATCTGCCGGAAAATGCTACTTTACTAATAAAGTCAACATCACTTAAAAACAACAATCAGAGCCCTCAAATGACTTTGACTCTATAAACTGGAGCTAAACATTATTAATTTTTTTAAACAATAGTTTAAGTCTGAGGTCTACGATGTTATAATAAAACGGACTGCGTACAATGAAGAACTAGATCTCCTATAATACAAGACTGAAGTAGCAACGCAACAAATTTGACGCTCATAGTGCCACTCGCGCAGTGCGCTCTTTTCCATAAGGCGCGTTTTGGCGCCTAGCATTTAATCTGCTGCCGTACCGAAACCACGTTGAGTTGTGACGTAATATAGCTGTAGAAATGATTGAAATTGAAGTAGCAAACTTAGAGTCGACTTGTTCGTAAATGGATACTGCAGCCAAGGAACATCTGCAACTAACAAAGGAGGTTACAATGTAGCCGTCTCTGAGGACTAGTCAGTAATAATACTGGCTCCCTATTCCCCTCAGACCTAAATAAAGAAGTGCATGCACAGTTGTTCGGCGTCTACTAATGCAAGATCAGCATATAGCTTGTTCGATGAAAGAAAGAGACTGATAATAGTACCACTTCCCATTGCCACTCTTTCATTAATAATGCCGTTACGCGTCGTATGCTTGGTATTAGCAATTGTAGGTAAATTTGAAGTTGTATATAATAAATATTAACCTTCCGCACATTGAACACTAATGTTCTTATTATCAAGAAAATAAATACTAGTAAATTGCATACATTGCATAATATCTCAGTTTGAAAGGACGACGATTCTGCGACCGGGGAAGGGCAAAAATAATTGCACACAAATTGAAGTAATATTGCGTGTGTTGTAGTTATGATTTGATATACCCACTGTATGTATGATGTCATCTAGCCTTAAGACCACATCACTGTGTTGCCAAGTGGGATACTAGGAAAAGGTTACTATTAAAATATCATATTGAGATACGTTCTGTATCACTACTGTACTAACAGGCAGTAAATACACGTGGATAATTATTACTTTAGTCTCCCCAGCAGTCTGACAGTGTATATATAGTAACGTAACGTGAAAACTTTAATTTCGCGATTTAGAACTTTTTTTGAAAAGATATAAAAAGATTGTTAATTTATTTAACAGCTAAATTTATAATTGATGTTAAAAAATATAATAAAATGGACCAAATTCATATTTCAAATTATAAGAATAAATATTTTTTTTTCAATATTTATTTACCCTTTATGATTTACATTTTAGTCACGAACAGATGGCGCTCATAAAAATTTCATACAATTGCTATTCTAATGGTTGCCACACACGGTCAGTTCAACTGATCATTCCAACTAGTCAGTTCATACTAAAACAGTTGATATTTTTTTAAATATTGGATTATCGATATATCAACTAACTAAATATATTAACTACTGCCGTGAATCATTTCAAGCACAACATTTTAACACGCTTTCATTTGCATCGCTTGTATCTATCTATCTACCTAACTATCTATGTTCGGAATATTTTAATGTAATTTACGCCAACTTGTAGACGGCCGATTGACTTGAAAATCAGCACTCGTATGAGTGACAATACAATAATTTAATAACTTTGTCCTAGTTTTCTCAGGATCACAAGGATAAAATAAAATAATTATTAGGATCATAACAGCTCATGATCAACGCGTGTTGTTTAAGTTTTTTAAACTCTTATATTAAGATTGTTGTTGTCTGAGATTTCGCAAACATTGAAATAGGGAACATGCAGTTCCTTCGTCCCATGGTAAAAGTAGTATGCTTTGTTATATTCCTTTTGATTCAGTTTTGTTTACTTGGAAATATTCTACAGGGTATTTTTCAACCGGAGATCGTTCAAACATTTTATAAGATACCTCTTTACTTATCTATACGTAAAATGAAAAATAAATTGCAGATTTTACAAGTACATTTTATATCTTTATTATAAAAGTGTTTTTTAAAAGTGATTGCGGGAGACTAAAAATTTAATTATTTTTTGTAAGTGATTGCGGGAGACTAATAATTTACTTATTTTTTAAAAGTGATTGCGGGAGAATAAAAGTTTACTTATTTTTAGTTTCCCCCAATCACTTTTATAATAAAGATATAAAATGTACATTTAAAATCTACAATTTTTTTTATTATACCTATGTATAGATTATATATAAATACATTTCTACCATTTTTGGAATTGTCTGTCTGTCTGTCTGTTTGTTAACGTATCACGTATAAAGTACTAATTTATATCGAAATAATCGGTAAGGAAACTACAAAGCTTATCTTCGTGTTAAACTTAGCCTTTGTTTCTCTAGCCCTTTATTAACCCCCTTTAGATAATGATTTCTTATATTTACGCGAACACTATACATGATTAAAACTAGTTTTACGGATTTTATCGCGTTTATTTTTACTTTTTATTTACTTTTATTTTTAATTCCCGACGTTTCGGGCGCTTTCCAGCACCCATGGTCACGGGGGACTGAGATGACTGACGTCCCGATGTCATTGTTAAGGAAGAAGGTACTCCGGGTTTAACAATGACATCGGGATGTCACTCATCTCAGTCCCCCGTGACCATGGGTGCTGGAAAGCGCCCGAAACGTCGGGAATCAAAAATAAAAGTAAATAAAAAGTAAAAATAAACGTGATAAAATCCGTAAAAGTAGTTTTAATCATGTAACCCCTTTATGTTTCTATTTTATATTATGTTAGTGCGTGTCTACGTTACTTAGCTTCATATAAATATAGTATTGAACGGAAACGACATGCTCCGTATTGAAATCTTCCGTGCACTTAATCGGTTCAATGATGAAATTACGCCGTATACTAAAATTATCAATACTATTACTGTTTGAGTTGAAACAATGATGTACTTTATATAATAAAATCAATTGTCCCAAGAAATAAAATTTCAAAACAAATTAGAAATTCTATACGAACGAAGTCGCGGGCACGGCTAGTTTCTCTATCTTATAACGAAGCAACGGCTCTTTGGATGTTATTAAATTCGTACGTATTCGTAATTCGTATTGCTTAGGCGTGATCCTATAGATTTTTTTACTCTCATATTATATGAAATATTACAACTTGAATAAAATTTTAAGTATTAATTGTAAAACGCAAGGGTGGGTCGCTAGAAATAAATATGACTTATAACAAAATTCTTAATCAATATTCTGATTGTGGGGCTTAAGAATTGTAAATGTTTAACTAAATGTTCCTACCGGGTGAGCCGTATGCTTGTTGGCCCCCTCTCCTATAATAAATAAATAAATAATGGTTCTTGGTTCCAACGGCGCGGTCTGAGAGGCTGGAGGGTGTCAACAGTTTAGTAAACGTACTCATGCATTGACACCTTGTCGTTGTTGAAACCCACTTTCATAGAAAGAGATTTTCATGCCTTTTCAAATGTAAGTTTTAGTTCTGAAACCATTCACCAAGAAAGATTCCAAAACTTTCTGAATTTTAACTTTTCTTTTTCCGATTCCCTTTAAAGCTTTAAAGCAAACTTATCTTTTAAAAGTAGTCGTTGTTTTTGCTACGAGTTGCCAATTAAGGCAGGCAAAAGTCTTAGACCACAAAATCTACTGATGTGTATTTTGTTCAAGAAATTCTATACAATATTTTGCAGATGCATCACATCGCGAAGTTTTTGAAAGATTTTGACAACAGTTTAACCCAGTGCCTAAGCAGATGGATAATCGTGAAATTCATATCATCATCAAATCATGTGTAAAATTGTTTCAAAAATTGCACTATTTTAAGTCTTTGGAGACAAGCTTCAGAGAATTGTGTTGTACATTCTTTTCTTGAACCGTGTAGTGTAAAGAAGTAAATTGAACGAGTTTTATTGTACGTTGAGATATTTTATGTTGAAGTCAGTAGCTTGTGCTATCATCCCACTTAAGACTGCTTTTGGAAAATATAATTCTCTTCTATTACTGCTCGGAAGTTTATATTTTAACAGAATATGGGCGACAAACGAGAACATAGTCCACCTGATGGTAAGTGGACGTCATCTGATGGTATTAGTATTACTATTATCATCATCTTGTATTTATTTTTGATATAAAAATACCAGAGTTTATAATGAAGTCTTATAAAATAACCAGATCAGCATCGGAAAATATTTAATATTTATTGTAGGATGATATTATAAAGAACCAAATTACGGAACACGCAACTTTAATACTTTAAAGTGCTCTGCCATTCGGTTTAAGTAACAAAGGTTAATACATTTTCAAATTTATAATTCAAATTAGTTGTTTGTCAGATATTCAAGTTTCATAAACCACCCTAAACTTGAAAGTAAAAAATGAAAGACATTAATAGGCTACCCATGGACAACATTATATGTGATATTTTGGATTTAACAATGAACGTAAACGTAAGGAACTTAACAAAAGGATATCATGCATAGCTTAGTAGTAGTAAACAACATCCGGAACGTAGGAAGTGGCGGGCATCTCTATCCAGGGTACGGAAACGTAGAGCACCTTTATTACTTCTTTGCGGTTGAAAATTTGCATGAATTATTACAGTCTCCAGCAGGTTTCATTTGCGTTGTTTTATATATGGAATACTTTTACTGATATTTTCCGCGACCGTAAAGTTTTTTCCCCATGATTAATTGAATACTTATAAATGAGATACATTTAGAAATTTAAATAAAATTGAAATGTCGGTCTGTAACATCAAAATAATTGTGATCATTGTCATTGTCATGTCATCATTAAAACAAGAAAATTTATTTTAAAGTTTCGTCAGATCGGGCTAACCACAAGAGTAGAGCAATATAGACCACCAATATTATACAATCTCCTCGGGTGATATGGCATTAAATCTTACACCGCTACCACACAGTTATCCTAACGTTGAAACGAAAACTTGAGCAAATCTATACAAATAATAACTAAATCAATATTTTATATTGCATCAGTTATTATAATTATATATACTCGAATCGCTGGAGGACCTTAGCACTATGCTCAATGGCCTCAATGGTGTCTCCCTAAGGATAGGTCTTAAGATGAACATGGACAAAACAAAGATCATGCTTAATGTCCATGTCACACCTATGCCGGTAGTTGTTGGGAGCACTATACTCGAAGTTGTTGACGAGTACGTTTATCTGGCACAAATAGTCCGACTAGGTAAGTCCAACTTCGACCGAAAGGTCAATCGACGGATTCAACTCGGCTGGGCAGCGTTCGGGAAATTACGACACATCTTTTCGTCACGTATACCTCAATCTCTGAAAACTAAAGTGTACAACCAGTGCGTGTTACCAGTGATGACTTACGGATCTGAGACGTGGTCCTTCACTGCCGACCATATGAGGACGCTCAAAGTCGCTCAGCGAGCTATGGAGAGTTCTATGCTCGGAGTTTCTCTGCGTGATAGACTCAGAAATTAGGATATCCGCAGTAAAACCAGAGTGACCGACATAGCCCAACGAATTAGTAAGCTGAAGTGGCAATGGGCCGGCCATATAGCTCGAAGAACCGATAACCGATGGGGAAGAAAGGTTCTCGAGTGGTAGCCTCGTACCGGTAGGCGTAGTGTAGGGCGACCCTAGATACTAGATGGAGTAACGACCTGGTAAGACATGCAGGAAGTCGATGGATGCAGGTGGCTCAGGACCGTGCTTTGTGGCATTACTTGGGGGAGGCCTATGTTCATCAGTGGACTTGTGAAGGGCTGTAATGATGATGATGATGATAATATACACAAAATATTACCAATAACAAAAAAATGTAGCTTTGTCCTTGCAATTTCTCAGCAACAGTAACAGGCACAGCAGATGTGTCAGGGACTGGCACAGTTTAAGCACAGCTCCTAGCGGAACTTGTTGGAGGACAACAGCCTGTTATTTTATAACAGGCCCTTGGAATTATTATTTCAAAAAACGGAAACAAACGGAACAGGTTTCTGATTTTACCTCTTTCTTTACCCACTCATATTATAGAATTCACTGGGCACTTTTCTTGAAGATCTCAAAGCTAAAACAGTTTGAAAAATCAGTGGTGTAAGCACATTCCACAAAAACCCTTGAAAATCTTTTAGTAGTGGAATGCCATGCATCCGTATGATGCAAATGGTATTGAGAGTTATTTTATCTAGATTTTCTTCCTGATTTGACACTATTTATATTGCCAATAGCAACCAAAAGCTGTCATCCCATCCAATGAATAAATATAATAACTCTCTCTACTCTCCTTACGTTATCTGTTAATTCGTTCACAAAATTTTAAGCTGTAATCCACTGCTTTCTTATTAATAATAAAAATATTCTCTTTACGCTAATTAAGACGTTTCTTTTTCCGCGTTATTTTAATCTAAGCGTCTTCAAGACAAGATTTGATACGCTAAGATAGTAAGATTAACGATAATCTAAAGTTCATCATTTATCACCACTTATTTTATTACGTGGTGGAGCCACGCTGCAGCTATATTTTACGTGTGGTACGAACGAATGGGTCTCCTCAATCGAGGCAGGACCACGCCCTCACGGAATATCAGCGTAAAATAGCGTAATGCCGCTTTATTTAGTATGTTGAGTGTAGAAAATCGGAAACCCTTTTTACTGGAATCGAGGCACTACATCTTAGTCCTTCGGGGTGACAACGAATTTGCATTTTGATTCTTAATTAAAGATAACTTACCATCAGATGGACTCTGTGCTCGTTTGTCACCACTCACAGCACTCACGAGCAGTCAAGCACTCACTTATAATGTATGTGTGTATAATAGTAGTGAGCTGTTTATCCAACCACGTCTAGTGCGTATGTGTGTATAATAGTAGTGAGCTGTTTATCCAACCACGTCTAGTGCGTATGTGTGTATAATAGTAGTGAGCTGTTTATCCAACCTTGTCTAGTGCGTATGTGTGTATAATAGTAGTGAGCTGTTTATCCAACCACGTCTAGTGCGTATGTGTGTATAATAGTAGTGAGCTGTTTATCCAACCACGTCTAGTGCGTATGTGTGTATAATAGTAGTGAGCTGTTTATCCAACCTTGTCTAGTGCGTATGTGTGTATAATAGTAGTGAGCTGTTTATCCAACCACGTCTAGTGCGTATGTGTGTATAATAGTAGTGAGCTGTTTATCCAACCACGTCTAGTGCGTATGTGTGTATAATAGTAGTGAGCTGTTTATCCAACCTTGTCTAGTGCGTATGTGTGTATAATAGTAGTGAGCTGTTTATCCAACCACGTCTAGTGCGTATGTGTGTATAATAGTAGTGAGCTGTTTATCCAACCTTGTCTAGTGCGTATGTGTGTATAATAGTAGTGAGCTGTTTATCCAACCACGTCTAGTGCGTATGTGTGTATAATAGTAGTGAGCTGTTTATCCAACCTTGTCTAGTGCGTATGTGTGTATAATAGTAGTGAGCTGTTTATCCAACCACGTCTAGTGCGTATGTGTGTATAATAGTAGTGAGCTGTTTATCCAACCACGTCTAGTGCGTATGTGTGTATAATAGTAGTGAGCTGTTTATCCAACCACGTCTAGTGCGTATGTGTGTATAATAGTAGTGAGCTGTTTATCCAACCACGTCTAGTGCGTATGTGTGTATAATAGTAGTGAGCTGTTTATCCAACCACGTCTAGTGCGTATGTGTGTATAATAGTAGTGAGCTGTTTATCCAACCATGTCTAGTGCGTATGTGTGTATAATAGTAGTGAGCTGTTTATCCAACCACGTCTAGTGCGTATGTGTGTATAATAGTAGTGAGCTGTTTATCCAACCTTGTCTAGTGCGTATGTGTGTATAATAGTAGTGAGCTGTTTATCCAACCACGTCTAGTGCGTATGTGTGTATAATAGTAGTGAGCTGTTTATCCAACCACGTCTAGTGCGTATGTGTGTATAATAGTAGTGAGCTGTTTATCCAACCACGTCTAGTGCGTATGTGTGTATAATAGTAGTGAGCTGTTTATCCAACCACGTCTAGTGCGTATGTGTGTATAATAGTAGTGAGCTGTTTATCCAACCACGTCTAGTGCGTACAAGCCCTAACGATCTGTACTGATCTTGACTGCAATAGTTGATATCGTACTAAGTGTAGTCAGTCAAGTCAATTGATAACGTAATACGAAGCATTAATTGCCAATAGCGAGTTAGGCCGCCAAATATAATGAGATTTGAGAGAAAACTTGGTATAGAAATTGTAGGATAAATTTCACAGTTTTAGTAATTAAATCATCATGTTATTTTTATAGAATAGGATAGAATCATTTTTATTCAATTTAGATCACAAAGTTCAACACAGGTGGCAAAATTCTCCCAAAGAGCAATCCACTCGTGGTAGGGAGGCCAATTTTCAGCTGGACTTTTATATGTAATTCTTTTATGTGGATTGATAGATTACAAGAATACTTACCGAAAATCATTTAAGCGTTATTTAAGGCTTTACATAAACAAAACGGAAAATCGACTAAGTTATGTTATAAAAAACAGCAAATCCAAATTTCACGATGTAGTTATTTACTACTAACAAGCAACCCGTCCCAGTTTCGCACGGGTAGTATTAAGTACCCCGGCCGGAAGACCTGTGGTGTCCTGGAGGCGCAGCGGTAAGCTTAGGAACACGACGTACGCCCACCGGGTTTTAACCATCGGTCTGTTGCGGAGCGATCCTTGATTTGTTTCACATTCAAATATTTTTAAGCAACATCGAAATAAGCAGGTACCCAAATCTTCCGTACATACATTTTTTATGTATGTTCGGCCATAAATTTATTATTTTTTAAAATGGTTTTCATGATTATCTTTTTATTAAATTCGATTCCTAAGGATAAAACACTGGGTATGAAAATTTTTACGTTATTATTTTGACGAAATTTTAAATAGAGATAGCTTTCATTCAAAAAGGTAAAACATCTATATTTATTAAAAAAAAGTAAAAGCCGACATTAAGAACTAAAAAAAAATTAATACCACATAGTAGCTTCTAATGATTTTTCTTAATATAATTGGGAGGGCAAAGAGCACACAACCCGTCTTATGGTAAGTGGACGCTGTGGCCCATGCACTTCCAAATTTCTATCCTCGATTTAAAATTAAATTATGTATTAAGCAATAAGATCTTTTTACTATCAAAATGTTAACAAAAGGATGCTGCAAGCTGTAACCTACTTATTTATTTATTTATTTATTTTATTCTTTATTGCACCAAAGATTTTGTACAAAAGGCGAGCTTAATGCTATATGGCATTCTCTACCAGCTAACCTTAGGTAGAACAGAGAGTGAGTTATGGGCAGTAAAGTTGTCATGATCACATTCAATTCAAAAATGTACATGCTACATAAAATATATATATACACATATATATTATATACACACATATAAATAATATAACTAATACACATATTTATACATATATATAGACACATATATCCATAAATTTATATACAAATATCTATAAACATATAAAGTAAGTGGACCCAAATTTTATATATTCGTATAGTTTTCTTTTAAAAACGTTTTTAGCATGTATTATTCGCAGGTCAACAGGCAATTTATTCCAGAGGGAGATGGAAGTTAATGTGTAAGAATTTGACATAAACCCAGAATGGTGGAGAGGAGTAGACAGTAATAAATTGTATGAAGATCGGAGATTGAGAGAATGAGTGTCACTATGGAATCGGAATCTTTCTTTTTTTTCTTTCTTTTAGGTAAAGGAAAATCGAAAATCTCTGCGCTGGCGTATAGTCAACTACTTTAATTGGGAGCGAAATTCTGATACGTGATCGAATTTGCGCAGGCCAAAGATGAATCGTATGCAGTTGTTAAGTAACCTGTAAAACCTGCTTAGATTAGAATGACAAACATCGGCATAGTCAAGTAATGGAAGAATTATAGATTGGATGAGTAGAAGCTTAGTTGAAGGAGGCAGAAAGAACTTAAGACCCTATCTCGAGGATAAGTTCTCCTCTGTGCTCTTATGATACCTAAAGGGTAATATTATGTGGTATTGAATATTCTTGCTCTACCATTTCACGGAAAAAATTTATTCTACCAAAATACTACTATCTACCATAATACTTTATATATTATAAGGCACTTCATAGTAGCTTTAATATAAAAATCAGTTGTTCTTTTCAACAGAAACACAATTTCCGCTTAATATACTTAAAGCAATTAAAATCACGTCAATCAAAATAAAGTTATTTGAAGGACCAGCTAGCGATTGGTGTCAGATAAAGGAAAGTTATAGGGGATTCCCTCGCATCAAGTTAATGGTGCGTCAAGTTCTCTGTTGACAAAATCTTCACGCTTCAATGGCGTATCGTATATCGCCTGACCTATATAAAATAGTATAAAAGTTTCTCAAGAAATGTGTCGGTTAAAGCAAGAAATTTATCTTTGAGTCGTCAGTTCGATTAACTAATAAGAAATTACAGTTCGTTAACATCTTTGCGCACTGGCTAAAACTTTGGTTGCGCCTCTGCGGGCCGCGGGTTTGAATCCCGCACGAAATTGATGTTTGTACATCTTACAAAATGTAATCGTTCCTGGTTTGTGTCCATGTGACATATATGTATGTAAACCAGTGGATTTGGTCAAAATCAAACAGAATGTTACTGCAGGTACCGTTTTTATGAAATATTAAACTTTATTAAAAAAAATCGAACAAAAATGTGACAAACACACAGAATAAAAATAAGTGTATTTCAAAACATCGATTAAAATATTCTATTTTTTATTTAAAAAAACCAACAACAACTGTTTAATAACAACATCCGTTATGTATTAGTTAGCTTATATTTACGAAAATTTGATTTTGTATAATGTATGAATGTGTGGGTGTTTATATACTTATATTATTGTTCATGGTAGAGCATTTTATAGAAATATACCGAGACTACCATTTTATAGAGATACCGACCATCTCTAAATAAAAGCGTTTGTTATATGTAGAAATTGGAACCCTTTTTACTGTAAACGAGGTATTCCTTCTTAATCCTCAAAAGAAGGATTTTGAATCATAACCAAAGATAGGTGTATGTATCTTTGGTTAATGTAAATGATGACCACAATATACATTTGTCATCAGGTAAACTGTGTGTTCGTATGTCACCCTTATTACTTAAAACAAACAGACATTGTTGGTATGAAGCTCATTTGGATGGAAACCTTTTTACTATCGTGTCTGTCTAAAATCAGTGACCGTCATCTAGTTAGCCTGGATATCTTAACAGTTATGCTTAACTGACTATGAAATGAATGCACGAAAGAAAGTTGGGTTTCGCTGGGAAAAATTTTTTTTAGGTCTTTATACAATATTTATGGTTAAGTAGGCTATACAAGTGAGTATAAAAACCAAATTTCTAGCAAAACAAAAGATTTTTGAGTGTCGTCAGCACCATCATCATCACTGTCAGTGGTCTACAAAGACCACTGCTGCATTAACTGCCCTATAGCTGCCACCGCAGTTTTTATTTTTTTATTTGGCTCTGTCTCCTCTCACGACACGACATGCACGGGACGGTATAGGGTGGGGGGATATTTTTATTTGGCTCTGTCTCCTCTCACGACACGACACGCACGGGACGGTATAGGGTGGGGGATATTTTTATTTGGCTCTGTCTCCTCTCACAACACGCACGGGACGGTATAGGGTGGGGGATATTTTTATTTGGCTCTGTCTCCTCTCACGACACGCACGGGACGGTATAGGGTGGGGGATATTTTTATTTGGCTCTGTCTCCTCTCACGACACGCACGGGACGGTATAGGGTGGGGGATATTTTTATTTGGCTCTGTCTCCTCTCACGACACGACACGCACGGGACGGTATAGGGTGGGGGATATTTTTATTTGGCTCTGTCTCCTCTCACGACACGACACGCACGGGACGGTATAGGGTGGGGGATATTTTTATTTGGCTCTGTCTCCTCTCACGACACGCACGAGACGGTATAGGGTGGGGGATATTTTTATTTGGCTCTGTCTCCTCTCACGACACGCACGGGACGGTATAGGGTGGGGGATATTTTTATTTGGCTCTGTCTCCTCTCACGACACGCTCGGGACGGTATAGGGTGGGGGATATTTTTATTTGGCTCTGTCTCCTCTCACGACACGCACGGGACGGTATAGGGTGGGGGATATTTTTATTTGGCTCTGTCTCCTCTCACGACACGACACGCACGGGACGGTATAGGGTGGGGGATATTTTTATTTGGCTCTGTCTCCTCTCACGACACGACACGCACGGGACGGTATAGGGTGGGGGATATTTTTATTTGGCTCTGTCTCCTCTCACGACACGCACGGGACGGTATAGGGTGGGGGATATTTTTATTTGGCTCTGTCTCCTCTCACGACACGCACGGGACGGTATAGGGTGGGGGATATTTTTATTTGGCTCTGTCTCCTCTCACGACACGCACGGGACGGTATAGGGTGGGGGATATTTTTATTTGGCTCTGTCTCCTCTCACGACACGACACGCACGGGACGGTATAGGGTGGGGGGATATTTTTATTTGGCTCTGTCTCCTCTCACGACACGACACGCACGGGACGGTATAGGGTGGGGGATATTTTTATTTGGCTCTGTCTCCTCTCACGACACGCACGAGACGGTATAGGGTGGGGGATATTTTTATTTGGCTCTGTCTCCTCTCACGACACGACACGCACGGGACGGTATAGGGTGGGGGATATTTTTATTTGGCTCTGTCTCCTCTCACGACACGACACGCACGGGACGGTATAGGGTGGGGGATATTTTTATTTGGCTCTGTCTCCTCTCACGACACGACACGCACGGGACGGTATAGGGTGGGGGATATTTTTATTTGGCTCTGTCTCCTCTCACGACACGACACGCACGGGACGGTATAGGGTGGGGGATATTTGTACACCGCCATTACACGACACACTGTAATTTTCTTCTTGTATGTTTCTATAAAATGCTCTTTAAATGTAACCTTTTCGGATATATTTTTGTATCTTTCGGTTGAAAATTCGCTGACATCTGTAAGATCATGATGATGCATCTTTAAGAGACATCGTTTTTACGCCTTGGTTTATCTCATATGAAGATGTAAGATTGTCTATGTTTCACTTTCTCTATGGACAAAATTCACTGGCGAGCTGAGTACATTGCGTATTTGTGTATAATTAAAATAAAAAAATTAATAAAATTCCTAAAGAAAATTTATTTCGCATTTTTTTATAGAAGAGCGGGCAATCGAGCATGCGGCTCACCTGATGTTAAGTGACTACCGCCGCCCATGATCAACCGCAACACCAGGGGAATTGCAGGTGCGTTGCCGGACCTTTAGAAAAGAGTAAGCTCTTTTTGAATAGTACAAACACGTGTATTTAAGAGAATTATTCATCCTATTTAGTCGTGTGAGTGTCGTAAGCAAGGGCTGTGAGATATGTCAGACAAATCTTGCGGCTGTCGATAGATGGCAGCCATTTAGTTTATAGTACATGTGAAGGCAAATACCTAAAGAGTGGTCCATGTCTGCAAGGGCGTGGGATTGACATGATAGCCGAAGGCCTCACCGTTTTGTCATTGAAATTTAGTCATAGTTCAGTCTCTTATAGCCCAACGGGATAGCAATCCGCCACGACCGGTGATCTGCTGCGGGACCAACGTCTTGGCGCGTTTTCCGAGGCACGTGGGTGAAACACCGCCATCTTTCTAACTCCGGGCATCTTCTGACCATAAAGCGAACTCGAGATCTGAATCCGTCAATCAAGTTAATCGTACATCTAAGCCCCTTCGAAAATGACAATAACTTAAAACAAAAAAAATCTTTATTAAATATATTATAGGTATTTCAGGAAATTCCTTTCAGCTTGTTTTCAGCATATTTCACAATTGTGCATGAACTTCACCTATTTTAGAGTTCACCGCAATACCCTGTTTGGCAGACGTAGGTGTCGTATTACCATATATTAAGCACTTTCAATCTTGTTATCCATTGTTCCAGTGCTTTCTTTGGTAAAACACGTGGAGTCACAGTTCCTTCTGGATAGCTCCCATTCTGGATCCCATTCTACGATACTCACAAAACAGTGATATTTATCTGACGCAGCAATGACACTACAATTGCTACTTAAATGATTCTTTTATTAACTTTTCTTTTTTCTTTGGTATTGGCTCATACTGTTGTACTTTTGTCAGTTAAATAAGAAATTATAATCATCGTCATCATCATTACAGCCCTTCACAAGCCCACTGCTGAGCATAGGCCTCCCCCAAGTAATGCCACAAAGCATGATCCTGAGCCACCTGCATCCATTGACTTCCTGCATGTCTTACCAAGTTGTCACTCCATCTAGTGAGGGGTCGCCCTACACTTCGCCTACCTTGGTCCTTCACTGTTGGCCATATGAGGACGCTCAAAATCGCTCAGCGAGCTATGGAGAGGGCTATACTCTGCGTAATAAACTCAGAAATGAACATATCCGCAGTAGAACCAGAGTGACCGACAGAGGCCAACGGATTAGTAAGCTGAAGTGGCAATGGGCCGGCCATGTAGCTCGAAGAACCGACAGCCGTTGGGGAAGAAGAGTTCTCGAGTGGCATCCTCGTAGCGGTATTATAATAATAATAACAAATTATCATGTATATTAATTTTTTTCAAAAATTTTTCACAATATGTTGATCCCGAAAACTGCAATGTGACCCACATTGCAGTTTTTGGAAGATTTTGACGAGTGCCTGAGCCTGCAGTTACTCGATGACAATAGTATCTCAAGTGCCAAAGTAGGCACAACAACCTGATTTCAATTCACCATCGGATGACTTGTTTCATCATTTTCATTAATAGTAATGTACTAATATATATGCGCAGTCATTTATTACACAAGATTACACCACTCTGACGTATAGAAACACCACTTAAATACGACTCCTTTTATTTAGTTTTTTATAAATTTTGAATATTTTTATAAACTTTAATGAAACACGAACCCACAGTCCACCTAATGGTATGTTCACACAGCAGTCCACGGACACCTAGAGCCAACTTCAAACGAAGAAGTCCACAGACGCGTAATCACCTATAAAAACTAAGATGGAATTACTCACGGCCTGTAATGATCCTAATTCGCTGTACTCTTCAAATCAGAATACTCAGCACATGCACTGGTACTTGGCAGCAGAAATAGTTGGCACCTGCCCAGATGGATTCTTTGATAAAAAGGGATTCCTGTCTTTCATTAGTCATTCATTTATTAACTTACTTGTGATGTCATAAGCGAATTGCTGTGTGTATTAAGTGTAGCAATAAAAATGTTGCCAGTTAATGCCTCTTGAGAAATAAGGAACCAATGAAATAACAAAACTATCTACACTATCACATATCATTCGCGCTTAATGCTTATAACATACGATGTAAACACAAAATTATTCGGATGGATTAAAAATATATTTGTATTCGAAAGGAAGAAAAAAATCTTAATTCATGGTAAAAAAAACAAAAAAAAAAATTAATAACATTTTTTCCAATAGGAATAAAAATTCTAGAATACAGAATAATTTAAAAACAAAAAAGATTAACAGATGCTATGCTTAGTAATTATTTGTGAATGAGTTTGACTTACTACTAAGTACAGTGATGATTCGTCAATGAGCTGTTTATTAGGTGTAGCACGAATGGGTTGGCTCAACTTGGGTAAGACCACGCTCTCACAGAGCTATGAGGTAGTAAATATAGAAAAATCGAACTTAAAAGATATAATCAATAACTTAAAATAACAAATGTAAACGAGCGCCGTTTAGTCCATCCATACAAATATATTCCTCTATTTTCTGATGGTTAATGATAATATTAACAGAGTGAGCTGTGTCAAACTATAGAATTAATTTTAATTTTATGATTTTTAGCTGTAAAAATTCAGTGCAGGACATTGGCCACTTTGCGACTCACCATACCAACGGCATTTAAGCATAATACAGTCAAAGCTTAGTGAGTGAGATCTGGTTAAGCGAGGAAACTCTGTAAGGGAGACTAATTGCCGGGTGCCGTCATTTTAACTCTAAAGCCTCTGTAAGTGAGAAACAGAAACCTCTATAAGAGAAAGTATTTTTCCACTCGCGGTCCTCTACAACTGTCACTGTTACTTGCAGGTACGTATAAGCGCCAGTTGAACTTATTTAACATCCTCTATTTTGGTATCATTCTTTAATTTCGTAAAACTAATTTTGTTTTGTTTCCTTAAATGTCAACGAACTAACATTGCTTTTGGATCGTATTTTATTCAAATGATCAAATGTACTGAGTTATTTGTCGAACTTAGTACAGTGTATAAGCATAAGTATCAATTGCGAAGAAAAGTTCGGCACGTACTGATAACGTGAAAACGAAAAATCAAAGCGTAGTCTCTAAGTTATAAACTTATGAATTATTTTTGTTTTCTTTTTGTAAGCATTTTTGTCAAATTCTAATAAATAGTTTCGTTATAATAAAGACATGTTCATCATTACATATTTGCTGTATTTTTTTTGTAAACCTCTGTAATATACTGTCAGCTAAAAACTCGGGTTAGTGAGAAACTTAGCCATCGCGGTCCCCTGAAATCTCGCTTATTCAGATTCGACTGTTCCATTTGTGAGCATGGAATTGTTCTGCATATACGACTAGAGCTTTGTGATCTGTTCTTCGTCATTCTCAGTGGATCCAAGGTCACGCAAAGAAGGTATGCGTTAAAGATCGGTGGCTATTGAGATATGTACACCACAAAGAGATACCTAGAATCCAACGGACGCATAAAATAACGGTGCTTGCTGAGTTGGAGTGTTGAAGGGGCTACACCTAGACAGTAAATGTATACCTTAAAGAAAATAGCCTTCTCTTTCTTGAAATACCGACAAAGCTTCTGCGATTGGTGTTGCAGTTAATCATGGGCGACTGTAGTCATTTACCAACAGGTGAGCCGGACGCCTGCATTCATCTCTTTTATAAAAACAACATATTTTCTTATATTTGGAACATTTCTTCAATGTCAGATTAATAGATTTTATTCCTGTCGGTAAGTAATTTTGCAGGGAAAGGTTCAAAGACTAATAGGCCTAATAGATAAAGAATATTTTGAATAAAAAATCTACGGTTGGGTATAAAAATCTAAGTTTGACTATTCCATAACGAACTCTCTATACATTAGAAATGTTTTATTTTATTTTATATATTATTTCACTACAGAAAAATGAAAAGGTCTGAATTAACTCCTTAATTTTAACCAGAAATTTACGGTTTGTCTCGACTTATACTTCGTCACTTACCTATATAATTAAGTTTATGTTGAAATGAGGTAGCCAACCATTCAATATTTTAGGTGCATTTCCGGGGCAGAAATAATCATGATGATCGCTTACCTTCTATCGAAATTTATAAGAAGGTACCACATAAATTAAATATAATACTGTTATACAGTAATATTTAAAAAAATAATAATTTATCCAACTAAATTAAAAATGAAAACTGAAAACTCATTATAAATGTATGCCTGATAGTACTTCCAGATTAATCAAACGTCAAGTCAAAGCAAATTCCAAAAGCGATATTTACGTTGTGTCGACTAGTCGGGACTGTTACGTACGATTGCAGATAAAATCATCGTTGCATAATATTGCCGGGGTTTAATAAATTGACAAATAGGAACTAAAGTCATTATATTTAACTTTTATAAACATAATTCCGCGTGTATATGACTGAATTCCTCCTAAAGGGCTTGACCGATTTTGATGAAAATTTGTGTACGTGATTAAGTTGATTTGAGAATGGTTTGAATTTACAATTAGAGTCGGTGAGTGGCGCTATCACTAGTGAAGTCATCCGTGCAGAGCTGGGGCGGATCGCTAGTTATATTATAAATATTTGGATGCTATGTTTGCTTTGCTTTAAAGCGGTGTCATATTGGACACAGTATAATAGTATCATTTTCATTCAATATGGGTTACACGAAAACTTATTGCTAGTCATTTAAACTTTGCAATTGTTAAGAAAAATCCTTTTTCCTGGGAAGAACCAGTAAAAAAATTTACAATAAAATATTTTATACAACTAGAATGAAAACATTAAGAAACAGCATGTTAGCGATCATCTCATTCCCAGGGGTCATTATTAATCATGTACTCTTCAGTCCGTCCAAAATCCGTCAAATCCGTCGAAATTTGGGCGGTGCTGCAGTCCTTCAGAGGTGTCAAGTTGACTATCGGTATATCAAAGTGATGGAGTGTTTGTACATTACCCATAACCCTCTCAGTAATGAAAAGGCCCTTGTGCCCTTGTGCAATTGGATGTGTAGAGGCTGTAGTAAAGTTGCAGTTTTTATACGTCCCACTACTGGATACAGACCTTCTATATCTTAGCGGGATATATAGGCTGTAACTATCCATCCATCACAGCCAGTCAATACTATTTTATCAAGCAATAATTGCTAAGTAAGGGTTATATACTACACTAATACCCCCATTTTTCTTGGAATTGTTGATACCACCATTTTTCTTGGAATCACACTGGACGCAAAGCTTCAATGGCTCCCCCATATATCAAAACTAGCTAGCAGACTTAGTTCTGCAGCATATGCTGTAAAAAAGATTAGAACTCTTACCAGTGTTGAAACAGCTAGAATAGTTTACTTCAGTTATTTCCATAGCATTATGTCGTATGGTATTTTGCTATGGGGACACGCGACTGACACTGACTCCAGACACAGACTCCACCGAGTCAGTAATTCATTCTTGGGGCGATGTATACGCTTTTACAACAAAATCCCAGAAAATATACAAAATTTGTCATACACAAAGTTCAAAAATGTTATTAAACTAAGTTTGTATAAAAAGGGTTATTATAATATTAAGGAATTTATAGATGATAATAACCCCTGGGAAGGGTGATCGCTACCAAGCTATTTCTAATTTGTCTTGTGTTGTTGATTGTAAACATGATTGTAAGCTATTATTGGAAAAAAATAGTCCCGCTGGGTTTCTTGCTGGTTCTTCCCAGGACAGAGGTTTTTTTTTTGCGAACCAGTGGTAAATTAAAAAAAGTGACCTTCAATAAGTATTTTTATAGTCTACATTGAATAAAAAAGTTTCTATTTCTGTTTCTATTTCTATTTCTCAATCTCACTCAAAATTTCAGGTGTCCCGAAAACTATGCTACCACGTTTGGTCTTTAGCTTTGACATTTGGCTCTTTCTGGCAAAGACTTTGGAGCACTGGTTCCGCTCGATTGCTTCTTCAATACGAACTGTATTGAAGTTGCGTAAGTCCCGCCGCATGCATTTGGAAATCTGTCTGTTCAGTTACCAATCTTACTGAAAACTATTTTGTCACTCAAGCTGAAAGTTTTTGAGGCTTTGAATTGGAGCATGACGGGGACGTAGCGTTGACTGAATTAGACGTGACCTCTTCAACTTCACGTATAGGTTCAGTGTGCTTCTCACCATTCGGTGATCTCTGCCAGTTTTCACCCTTGCGATCATTGAGACATCACGGAACAGTTGTCGTCTGGTCGTCATAATGAAGTCAATCTCATTTTTTGTCGAACCATCCGGGCTCGTCCAGGTCCACTTTCCGTGGGCCCCCTTTTGGAAGTAAGAATTCATCATAAAGAGTCTTTGTCCATAATGTCAGCCAGCTGCTAGCCTCTTGGGTTTCGTTGCCCTATTCCGAATTTCCCTACTTTCAGCTCACCGTCCTCTCTTGTGCCTAGTTTAGCGTTGAAGTCTCCCATTAACACCGTGTAGTGGGTTTTGAAGGAATGCATAGCTTTAGAGATATCCTCATACGTTTCCGTCATCTCTTCATCGGGATGTCTCGAGGTTGGTGAGTAAACCTGTCTGACCTTCAGCGAATACCTTTTGGTGATTCTGAGCACAAAGTATGCAACCTTCGTTGACACACTCCCTATCTTTATAACGTTGTTAACGAGACACTTGTGGATGATAAATCCGACACCTCCTTGGGACATATGATCGCCCTCCCGGTGATAGAACAAATTGCCGGATTTGAGGATTACCGTGCCCTCCTCTTCTCGTCGGACCTTAGACAATCCTATAATATCCCAGTGCGACTTGTCTATCTCTTATTCCGGCTCCAGAATCTTCTCGTCAGGCTTCAGTGTGCGTGCGTTATATGTTGCCAGGTCGAGTCGTCTTAGGTGGCAGCCGAATCTCCACCGGAGATTCTTAGCACTCCCTTCCCCGCCGTTAGCATGGCCGTCACCTTAGCCAGGAATAAGAGGCCGCTTAGGCTTAGGCCGCGGGGACTGGGAGCCGTTTATTTGTGTCGTCGTTCATGGAGGGTATATTGCCATAGTTGGCACGCTTGGTGAGTTGGCAACCGCAGTTTTTATTGCGTTTTGCTGTTATCATAAAGATGGTGTTGCTCATGTTCTGCTTCAGTTTCCCTCTGTCGCCTCTTACGACGGGAAGATTTTTACAGGATTGGGTATTGGATATGGGAAGGTAGTGCTTCTTCACTTCGCTATGGTGCCGTTATATATTGTAAAATTAATTGATATCAATAAACTTAAATTAATCGAGGAACATCTTACATCATAAAAGTAGTCAATTAATGCAGTATTTACCACGATCGCGATGTGTTGAAATGTATTTTGGCTGTGCAAGATGTTCTGCGCGGGTAGCGGCCAACGCTCCGTGTGATATTTTGGAGCCATTCTATATATACTGTTTTTATTCGAAACTTTGGTAGCGCGATTTAGGCTTCGTTGTGTTAAGCTTGTAGCGCAACGACAGCGCCGCCACAAATTCATTGAAAAGTCAATAAAAATGTACTTATAGCCGTTATATTACTATGTATCACCGCAAAATAAACTCTAAATCTGGAACCAAAAACCTATCCTAAATAATTTATTTATTTATGTTTGTCTAATCCAGTCGCCTCTAACGACAAACGTGGAACCACGGTAATTTTATCTATATAATATTACCGTGGTGGAACGGAATAGGTTGTTTATTTATTTATTTAAAGTCTTTGTTGCATTCGCATATACAAGTGCTAATTCAATTTAGACTATTTATTCCAAGTTTAATTTTAATTTTTTCCTAGTTTAATTTTAACTGTAAAAACTCTGCGGTAATACAATGCAAATCACTTAACCGTACTCTAATATATTATAAAGTCGAAATCGAATCACCATTAAGCATGACGGTCAATGATGATTTCGAAATTAAAGCAGAGATTTGAAACAAAAGTGATAAATTGTCGATTGGCGCTGAGGATTCATTTGTTTTATTTTTAATATAGCTCTAAGTTCTATTATCACTCAATAAGTACTGAATAAAAGAGGTCTTCGCTAATGGAATGTGAATAATTTTACCTTTCTTTTATGTGTTTGTGCCCTTGATATTTTCAAATATAGCGACCCACCCGGCTTCGCCTGTTAGTCATATACAGGGTAGCAGTAGAGTGGCAGACTACTACAGGTTTTAATAAACTTTTTATTTTTTATATAATTTATTTTATAAACTTTTCGTTCTCATAAAATATCCAATTTTTAGATGATCCTTTCACTATTTGAGTACAAGACACAGTCAGACACAAATTTAAATAAAAACTTTTTAACAAAAAAAATTAAACCGCCGAAAAAAGCTGAAAAGAGAAAAATAATAAACCTTTTTCTTGTACCTTTAATAACTAAGTTCTTAAACAAATGTATGTGTACCTAAGTATATATTTTTTAATTATTATCAGTTTTTAATTAACCTTAATAACTAAGTTCTTAAACCAATGCAAGTATATCTAAGTAATTTTGAGTCGGTGCCAAACAAGTAAATCAATTAATTACTTAATTAAAATAATGCGTTGTTATTTTATTTCCTTAAATTTAAGGTAATTTAGTGATCTTTCACTAATTGCTTGGCACCGACTCAAAATTACTTAGGCATACGTACATTAGTTTAAGAACTTAGTTATTAAGGTTAATTTAAAACTCATCATAATTAAAAGTAATATATATTTAGGGTACACTTTTATTTTTAAGAAATTCGCTATTAAGGTAAAAGAAAAAGGTTTATTACTTTTCGCTTTTCAGTTTTTTCGGCGGTTTAATTTTTTTGTTAAAAAGTTTTTATTTTATAATATTTTGTGGCTATAATTTTACTAATTACTACATGCTTAATTTTTGATTATTTTTAAAATAGTTACCTACGTTACTTTTGCTATTAACTGTTATATAATCCTAATTTAACTATTATTTGTTTAAAGCTGTAATCGACCTCGGAAAGAAAGTGTTTGCCAAAGAGCAGGCATACGTAGCACTGAATAGAGTAATAATACTGGACGGTATTGCTTTAATTGATCTAGAGCCATATAAGGTATTACAAAAACCTCACGATGAACGAGCTTTAGTAGAAAGCAAAGACTGAGAGGTCTACACACGAGAGACTGACTGGTCAAAAGCTCATTCAACGTGAGGTTTTTTTTTGTAATGTAATGTAATTATTATGTAAAGTTGTCATACACAACTCAGCAATAAAATATGTGAGTAAAAAATGAATCACCTCTATTTTCCCATCCTTAGGGTAATAATTTTTTTCCAAATTTATATCGGACCAATTTTGAGGTTTACCCTATCCATTAAAAAAAGAATTATCAAAATCGGACTACTCTGTAAAAAGTTATTCGTGGTAATACATAAATAAACAAAAAATATACGCGTCGGCTTGAGAACCTCCTCCGTTTTTTTTCGTCGGTTGACAAAAGTACTGATCACAAACGAAGTCGCAGGAACAGTTAGTTTATTATTTATACGAGGGCGGCACTGAAAATTTTGGGAATCAAGGAAGTGACACAACATTACTATTTAAAAATGTATTTATTGCTTTTCGAAGTATTCTCCGCGAAATTTGACACATTTTTCCATACGATGGAACCAATCATTGAAGCAACCATTCCATTCCGAAGTTGGGGTCCCTAAAATGGCCGTTTTGTAGGCGTCCACAGCTTCTTCAGGTGATGAAAATCTCTGTCCACGCAATTTATTCTTTATTTTAGGGAAAGTATAGAAATCATTAGGGCTTAGGTCGGGGCTGTACGGCGGATGGGCTAATAATTCTATGTTTTCTTGCTCAAAAAACTCTTTTGTTCTGTGTGCGGTGTGAGAACTCGCATTGTCGTGATGGAGGATGATGCGGCGGTTGCAGTTCTCTTTACGGAGTTCAGAAACGACCTGTGGCAAACAAATGCTAGCATACCATTAGCATTAACCGTTCTTTGTCCCTCAAAAGGAATAGTCCTAACATGACCGGTTTTGGAGACAAACGTGGCCACCATTTTTTTGCAACACTCCGTGAACGAACAATTTTTGTTGGCTTTAACTCATTTTCGAACACCCAAACTCGTGACGTTTTTTGTTTCGGGTTCGTACGCGTATATCCAGGATTCGTCACCTGATACGATGTTGTATACAGCATTTGAGGATCCTACGTGGAATCTTTCGAGAGTTCTGACCTAACATCAATGTTTTACTCTTTCTATTGCAAACATAATTTGCCACCAACTTCTGTGCACTTTGGTTGTTATTATACATTGTTACAGTTCAAAGGTTTCCAGTAAGTTCATAAAGATCTTAAATAAATGGCTTCTTTGCATGCCTACGCCATTGCCATATATTCAGACTCGATGCTCGATAATGCAATTGTCATCTGCTTTCTACTCTCCCAGGAAATAGCTGAGCCTGACATTAAAAAACAGTAGCCCATATATGATCTGCGATTTATAGCATTACTTGCCCAATCAGCATCAACATATCCAACAAATCCAGCTGTTTACATACTTTAGGAAAAAGTCTTAGTTTTCTTAAGATACGGAAGTATTCTCTTTGTATATAATTCCAATGAACTATAGTATGACACTTATTAAATTGACTAAGAACACTAAAACTATAAGAAATATCGGGTCTTGTAAGAACTGATAAAAACATTAAACTTCCAAAACATTGTTGATATGGAATTTCATTATCACAGTATTCCAATTTATTGATATCTAATTTACATTCCATTGGAGTACTAGCAACTTTACAATTTAACAAATTTAATTTTTCTAATAAATGTTCTATATACTGTTCCTATCTTAGCTCAATTAAATTTGATTTTTTCATCTATTTTAACTCTCAGGCCTAAGCATTGTATAACCTGACCCAAATTCTTAATCTTAAATTTTGAGCTCAATACAGAAATTAACGGGCGGGCGATGGGCAGCAGCATATTCTTGATAACAGTAACTGTACGACAAAAAAAAACTGCGGTTGCCAACCCGCTCGCCAAGCGTGGCAACTATGGCAATATACCCCCCATGAACAATTACACAAATAGACGGCCCCCAGTCCCCGGCGGCCCCGCTATTCCTGGCTACGGTGGCGACCACGGTAACGGCGGGGCAGGGGGTGCTAAGAATCTCCGGTGGAGGTTCGGTTGCCACCTACGATGACTCGACCTGGCAACACTTAACGCACGCACCCTGAGGACTGACGAGAAGATCCCGGAGCTGGAAGAAGAGATAGACAAGTTGCGCTAGAATATTATAGGATTATCCGAGGTCCGAAGAGTGGGGGAGGATACGGTGATTCTCGAATCCGGCAACTTGTTCTATCACCGGGAGGGCGACCATCTGTCCCAAGGAGGTGTCGGATTTATCGTCCACAAGTCTCTCGTCAACAACGTTGTAAAGATTGAGAGTGTGTCGACGAAGGTCGCGTACCTGATACTCAGAATCACCAAACGGTATTCGCTGAAGGTCATACAGGTTTACGCACCTACCTCGGCACATCCCGATGAGGAGGTGGAGGAAATGTATGAGGATATTTCCAAAGCCATGCATTCCTCCAAACCCCACTACACGGTGTTGATGGGAGACTTCAACGCAAAACTAGGCACAAGAGAAAACAGTGAGCTGAAGTTAGGGAAATTTGGTTTTATAGTAGGGCAACGGAACCGAAGGGGCCAGCAGCTGGCCGACTTTATGGAGAAAGAGGGACTCTTTATGATGAATCTTTCTTCCAGAAGCGGTTCGACAAAAAATGAGATTGACTTCATTATGACGAATAGACGCCAACTGTTCAGTGATGTCTCAGTGATAGCAAGGGTAAAAACTGGCAGCGATCACCGAATGGTTAGAGGCACACTGAACCTAAACGTTAAGTTGGAGAGGTCTCGTCTAATGAAGTCAACACTCCGTCCCCCCTCGTGCTCTAATCCAGAATCCCGAAAACTTTCAGCTCGAGTTACGTAACCGCTTTCAGTGCCTACAAGATTGCAATGCAGTGGACGATATGAATGACAAGCTCGTGGAAACTGTCCATGCGGTCGGAGCTAAGTTCTGCAAGACCCGCCGCAGAAGAACACAAAAACTCTCCGATCACACTCTTAATCTCATAGCTGTTAGACGGGAGATGAGGCTGCAATCGTCAACAGATTTGACAGCATACAGGCAACTGAACAGACAGATCTCCAAATGCATGCGCCGAGACTTACGCAACTTTAATACTGCTCGTATTAAAGAAGTGATCGCGCGGAACCAGGGCTTCAAAGTCTTTGACAGAGATCTATCTGCCAGTAAGAGCCAACTGTCAAAGCTGAAGACTGAGTGTGGCAGTATCGTTTCCGGGACACCTGAGATTTTGAGTGAGATTGAGAGGTTCTATGGGCAGCTGTACACATCATCGTTGGAGCCACACGCAAGTGTGAGTAACGATCCAAGAGCAAGTCTTATCCGACACTATTCCGATGATATCCCGGACGTCAGTCTAAGCGAGATTAGAATGGCTCTCCAGCACCTTAAAAACGGCAGGGCCCCAGACGAGGATGGAATTACAGCGGAGCTTCTGAAAGCGGGTGGAACACCGGTACTTAAAGCCCTTCAGAAGCTCTTCAATTCCGTCCTCCATGGTGGCACTACTCCAGAGGCGTGGAGCAGAAGTGCGGTGGTCTTGTTCTTTAAGAAAGGCGACAACGCTCTCTTGAAGAACTACAGACCGATTTCCCTTCTGAGCCGCGTCTACGTGCTGTTTTCGAGAGTCATTACGAATCGTCTCGCACGCAGACTCGACGACTTCCAGCCTCCCGAATAAGACGGTTTCCGAAAAGGCTTCAGTACCATAGACCACATACATACCCTGCGGCAGATTGTACAGAAGACCGAAGAGTACAATCTGCCACTTTGCCTCGCATGTGTAGACTATGAGAAAGCTTTTGACTCCGTCGAAATTTGGGCGGTGCTACAGTCCCTTCAGCGGTGCCAAGTTGACTGCCGGTATATTGAAATGCTGAAGTGTTTGTACAGTAGGGCTACGATGGCTATCCGAGTACAGAACCAGAGCTCGAAACCTATCCAACTGCAGAGAGGTGTAAGAAGGGGACGTTATATCCCCGAAACTCTTCACCGCTGCATTGGAAGACGTTTTCAAGCTACTGGACTGGAAAGGATACGGTATTAACATCAATGGCGAGTACTCACCTTCGATTTGCCGACGATATAGTCCTTATGGCAGAATCGCTGGAGGACTTAAGCACTATGCTCAATGACCTCAATAGTGCCTCCCAACGGATAGGGCTTAAGATGAACATGGACAAAACAAAGATTATGTTTAATGTCCATGTCACACCTATGCCGGTATTTGTTGGGAGCACTATGCTCGAAGTTGTTGACGAGTACGTTTACCTCGGATAAGTAGTCCGACTAGGTAAGTCCAACTTCGACCGAGAGGTCAATCGACCGATTCAACTCGGCTGGGCAGCGTTCGGGAAATTACGACATATCTTCTCGTCAGGTATACCTCAATCTCTAAAAACTAGATTGTACAACCAGTGCGTGTTGCCAGTGATGACTTACGGATCTGAGACGTGGTCCTTCACTGCTGGCCGTATGAGGACGCTCAAGGTCACTCAGCGAGCTGTGGAGAGGGCTATGCTCGGAGTTTCTCTGCGTGATAGACTCAGAAATGAGGATATCCGCAGTAAAACCAGTGTGACCGACATACCCCAACGGATTAGTAAGCTGAAGTGGCAATGGGCCGGCCATATAGCTCGAAGAATCGATAACCGATGGGGAAGAAAGGTTCTCGAGTGGCAGCCTCGTACCGGTAGGCGTCGTGTAGGGCGACCCTCCACTAGATGGAGTGACGACCTGGTAAGATATGCAGGAAGTCGATGGATGCAGATGGCTCAGGACCGTGCTTTGTGGCATTACTTGGGGGAGGCCTATGTTCAGCAGTGGACTTGTGAAGGGCTGTAATGATGATGATGATGACAGAAATTAACTCATCAGTCTCTGTTTGATTATTGGATTAAATATAAAAATTGTTAACATACTATACTACACAATTTTTACATCTTTATTTATTTTTGTAAGAACACAAGGCTCTATGAGACTCTTCTTGGAACCTAGCTTTTCATACCATGGCCTAGATGAGTGGTTTAAACCAGCTTTGTTTAATTTTACAATTACTTTATTTTTACTTGAATCACAATCAACATCTGGTAGAACCATATAAGTAAATGTACTCTTTTAGAAAACCATTTAAAAAAGAGCTGTTTTAAGATCTATGTGACATAAAAATTTAACTGAACAGATAATGCAAACAATAATTGTAAAGTAGAATATCTGACAACTGGTGAAAAGGTTTCTTCATAATAGATATGAGGCCTCTGCGTAAAGCCTTTAGCCACCAAACATGCTCAGAAATGTACACTGTTTACTTCTTATCACTACTCACTTCTTTCTTAAACACCCACTTGTACTGTACTAAAGTTTTATCAGAAGGTTACTTACAGGAACCCATACTTCATTTTCTACAAATACCTGCAGCTTGTCCCACATGGCTTCTATCCACTTGTCTCTATCTAGGCTATCCAGAGCTTCTCGGCCACTGACTGGATCTCTTGTATTATTTGGATATGATAGATTTAATAATCCATAACGCTCTGGATTTTCTTATAAAAAGTGTATACCTTTTGGAGACGGTAATTCTGGTTTCTCACCTTCTTCATGTGTTCTTCAGATAGCATTAAAATCATTGCTACAGGACTCCAAGCCATTACCAGTCCTGAATAATTTAATTTTTCTGTCTTGTTGATTTTCTACTATACTTTTAAACTCCTTAAAGTACAACTTCACTTTTTGCTTTTAAAAAATAAACAAAGGCCAAGGGTCAGTCATCAACAAAAATTAGTTGTAAATATCTGGTACCATTGAGTGGTCTCATTGGCGATCAGCGTAATTACACCCAGAGGTTCACTAGTTCTTATACCAGAGTGAGCAAATGGCAAACGCGACTGCTTTCCTTCACAGCATACTGTGCACGTATTTTTGTTGAACACTGACTTAAATAGCCTATATAAAAATAATGTATATTCCCGTAACTGTTCCGTCCTTCATTTTATTCTGGACATTTATATTCAAATGGTCCAAAGAGTATAGTAAATATATAGGGAAAAAATGGTCCATTCTTCTATGCCATATAATTATACTTATACTTCATATACTTTCACACTGGAAGTAGATGTAAACAAACATTGTTAATGCTTCATGACCAGCTTGTAGACACCATTTTCTTGGTTCGCCACGGCCACTAAATGGTGTTTTCTATTGTAAACATAGCAGCATTTCTCTTTAAACTCATTCTTGATAAGTTCACTAATGAAAATAAAGTTCGTTGTGAGGTTAGAAACACACAAGACATCTTTCAATGTAACTTTCTTTTTCTTTCTTTATTAACTGGCTTTACGGCTCTGTTTCTAGACCTTCTGAGCCTTTTCTTTTGGACTCTTCATTTTATGTTCTTTTTCTTCACAATATGCTGATGCATCACAATGCAAAGCCCTTGGGAGATTTTGACGACAGCTCAACCTAGCGGACAGTTGATGACGACGTTGATGATTGAGCGACAATCCGTCTAGTTGTTCTAGTTCCCGCCAAAACCCTTTCAATGTAATTGTAACCTCATAATTGCAACTCGGAGTAACCTTTACTATATTTACATCACCCGAACACAGGGCATAGAAGAGCTATATCAAACAAAAAATGTGCGCTACTCTGTGTTCGCGCGGTTGTTTTTTTTTTAATCATAGAATAAACATAGGTAGAATGACCCGTAGGTAATAGTAGATTGTATTGTTAAATAGGTAAATTATATCGAAAACAATTTTTAAATTGTGTTATTTATTTTGTATATTATATTTGCTTATTTAATATAATATTACATGATATTATATCACAATTACATTTTAATGATATTTTTATCTGAATATTTTAAAAGGCATCTAAGTCAAATAGAAAAAAAACATACTTAATGTATGTTTAACAAAACTTATTAACATAACAGTCAAATTACAAATATATTTATTTAAATTAGAATAAAAGTCGTTCATAAACGCTGAGCACGCGAGAGTTAAAAATGGACGAATTTATACCACTTTGACTTTGATGTGGAAACCTAAAAATAAAAAAAGAATAATAAGCAGATTTAAACATGAAAAATTTTGCCAAATTATAATAACTTATATATGTTTCTACAAAATAAAATGTGTATAATAGTATATTCGTCCTATACTTAAGTACCCAAAGAAATGTCGCATCTGATCATATTAATTTCATAATCTATATTCCCTGACATGAGATGGCGTCTTAGGAATAATTTGTTTTATTATTAATACATAATACTTTTATTGATTAAGTATCTTATTAACCGATGAAAAGTAATTCCATCGTTTTTACTGACATTTCTTGAATTATTTGTGCAATATCAAGTACACACAATCAACACAACACATGACAACTCTATAAGCGCCTAGCGAGTGACTGATTAAAGTGCGGTGTATGCACCGCAGTTGAGTGAAACAGAGCAGCTGAATGCAGTGTCGCCGTTGCAATGCTCCTAAACATTTTAAAGAATATGCGTTTACTATTTTGATGATTTTGGCTTTAATGATGACAAACCTACTTGTTTATCCCTATATGTAATCTGTTTAATCTACACAATAACAACAAACAAAATAATTCTAACGTAATTTTTAAATGACAAAGATATAAATAATAATAAATGATATTTTTAGAATATAATTGCATGTCAGCTACCAATGTATAAGGCAGAGTAATCTTTAGATATTATTTTATATAAAATTTGATTATGCAATTAATATGATATTGCGATACATTTGATATGATTATCGCAATACCTTAGTGACATTTGGATATACAACGTTTATAATTGGCGTTATTTAGGCAATGATTGACAAATGAATATTAATATTTGACATTGAGCTATAATAATAATCTTAAATTGGCATGTTCTCTGACACTGTTACATAATTAATTAATTAATTCAAATCAAATCAAATCAACTAAATTGTATTAAAAACAACTTATGTATTGTTAAAAATTCGATAAATATTGTTAGATAAGTTACTTGATTATTATTTGCACAACCTTGAGGTAGAATAATATGTAGAACTAATTATACTTAAACACCAATTTCTTCAAAAAAAATTAAATCAAGTAAATATAATAATTATTATTACTATTATAAGAAATAGTAATGAATAAATGAATTACTAAAAACTAAACCAAAACTTACTTTTTATTTGTGTTTTCTAAAACAGTGGCATTAATCATACAAAGATGTAAGATAGAAGTTCATTAAATTAAGTACTGACACAAGTGCAATATTAAATATATTTTAAATATTAATTCACTATCCTAGTAGAACAATAACTTGTCTTTGATAAAGTCTCACCAGGCCCCTAAGCAACTGGGAAATTAAACGCAGAGAAAATCTTGTTGCCGGATGACCGGACACATTTGTCGTAACTTCTAGTAAATCATCACTGAAAGCATAATCATTATTTCGCGCTACATAGTTCATATCATTTAAATTTACCGTAGGTAAAACAAGTGATATAATTAAATATTTTGTACAACCGACTTCAATATAAATAAAATGAGAACATAATCAATGTAGTCAATTAAAAATGTATTAAATACGTATTATTAAAGTTTACTCAAGAACTACTGGTCATATTTTGATTAAGTTTATATGGGACTATATGAAAATCACCAGCCTCTGTAGAATCATCAAAATCAGTTCACCAGAAAAAGGTAAAATCTTTAAAAATGAAATTGTGATTCAATAAACATTTCTTCATAGGCACTTTAATAGGTACAAGACTCTTTAGCATTAAATTTTAATTATTCTAGGCGTATTAAAAGGTTTAATATGCGTTAAAAATATCATTTTGAACTTCAGCATAAAATATGAGATACCTAGGTATAAGTTTAATTTTATAGCAAATAATTTTATTTATTTTAATTAATTTTTTTGTATAATTATATACCCAAATTTTAATGTAATAAATTAAATGAATAGATGTATTGAGGTCTTTAAAGAATATTTACTTTAGTCCTTAAAGCTTTATCTTCTCAGCTGAATTTTAATAGCGCCATCTACTTAATTCTACAGGTGAAGTCATTTTATCGAACGAAAATTGATTGATTCTCACGGTGGTAGAATGTTACAGAATGAGTTAACAGAAAGTTCTCAATCAT